>JAHZNA010000919.1:0-30278 GCA_027743935.1 Sinodicranocentrus sp. ZH6 | reverse complement strand
ATGTCACAGCTTTTTTCTCTGTTTGGTTAACCGCAAATCCACGCTCGTAAATTGGATACATTTCAACCTCCTTGTGTACCTGTGCGTCTTGTTGAGTTGAGGAAACTTTGGGTTTAGCGTGTACCTCATTAACTCAGGGTATGAATGAGAGCTATCAATATATTTATATTATGAATATGGGTGGAAAAGATACAATTACTTAAAAGCTATGTATACAGTGGCTGGAACAGGTGTAAAGTGTAAAATGTTTTGCCAGCAGGGAAGGCGGATGCGAAAGGAGTGACGGTCATTAAATTACTTTATTCTTTTTATTTTACTCTGTAACCGGATAAACTTGTTCAAAGCAAGCAGGGATGAGTGGACATCCAGAGTCACGCATGGTGAACAAGATTTTGAGCCAAAAGACAAATCAGAATTTACACCAAAACGGGGAGAAATTGTATAAAGATATGTGTTCAGAAGATGTGAGAAAGGTGCTAGGTGGTAGCTAAAAAGTTGTATATTTTGCTAAAATCAAGTTTCAGTTGTAACCGGCTTGTCAAGGTAAAATGTCGTATTTTACCGGGAATGTATGACCTCGTTACTTGCTGTGTTTACATGAAGCATTGCGTCACTCTCTCTCTCTCTGGATAAAAAGAAAATTGGGGATAATTAATTACAGCAAGGTTAAAGATAATGAGGGATAATAGATAAAAAAAGGTAGTAGTCAGAAATGTTTGAATAAAATATACTTTTTATTTCATTGTTTAATCTAGTAATGGCATTAAAGAAATAGCAATTTGTTTTTTTAGGTAAATAGCTAGCTGTAAGATTGACGGACACGGATAAACTTTTACGACCCATTCATTCCGGTCAGTACACTATTCTCTTAGTTTTTCTGACGCGAACAAGATTTAAAAGATTTTGGGGGATTACTTCCAAAGCGCAACTTTTCCTTTTTCCCAACTACTCAGTAAATTATTTCAACTCACGAATTTTCCTAATTTAGAATACAATCCTATCTATTTTTAACAACTCTCAGGTAATATGCCCCTAAGATCTTAAAACTTTTGGTAGCGTTTGCAAATGATGTCTGATACATAGACCACCAGGATTAGATAAAACGTGTTGGTAGCAAAGTGATTTCACCATTTTGGATCATTAGGCAACGCCAAATTTTCCATAAGAGTAAAGTGCAAATTACAAATTCTTTCTTGTGGAGTTTTCGTGTGTGGGCGAATCAACGAGATTTAAGAGGAATCATTGGATAAAATTTCATTTTCCGAGATTTACACCACATCAATTCCATTCAATCACGAGAAAATGCGTGTGTTGTTACTCAAATCTGTTAAGCTTGCTGTATTGCGACACTCATGATAAATCCGCAAAGAAGGGAAATTGGAAAATGTTAGCGTGACTCTGTTATACTACCAGATATTTCTCATGGTTTATAAATGTTCCGCTATAAAACCTGATGCTAAATACTGTCATAAAATAACTTGTACTTTTTTTTATTTCTCTGGTATCGCTTTGCATACGTAATTGTGTCTGTGAAGCTCGTTTAATTTTGACAACTTCCAGAGCTCTCTGTTTTACGAACTAGACAGCACACACTGTCTCCTCAATTTTTTCCCAGAACTATTCCACTCGACACGTTTCATCTTTAATTTTTCTCAAAGTCGACTTACACCATTTCCCCTTTATGACCTGAGCCATCTGCAATAAAGAGAGGAAGAAACGAACTACTATTTTTATGACAAAAATCTCGGGAAGTGTCAAGAAAAAAGAACAAATCACAAGGAATCTATACACATCCACAAAGAATCCATCCTTTTCCACATTTCTGAGAAAGGTTCGACGCATTTTACAAAACAAGTTTGAGGGCAAAAGGCTAAAAGCTGGAAATTTGGTGTCTTGCTAAATGAAAGATTTTGCAACTTTTTTGTGGAATCGCTTGGAATGCCATATAGATGCCTTCACCAATTCTTTAGATTGATATATCTAGGACAAGCATAAAAAATTGTTGTAGGCTGGTGCTCCTATATTTAGAAAAACCGTGTGCACATCAGATTATATCAGGTCCATTTTGTGCGAGGGATTTTTGCGGGACAGGATTTTTTCCCTTATTTTCACGGATGAAAGATATTTTGAGACGCCAGTTTCCTCCTAATATGCATTGGTAGAAAAAAAGACCAAAAGTCATGAACTAGAGGAGATTTTTTTCTTCCTGCTGTTTCCCTCTTTTTCTCCATAATATGGGATTGGCAGCTGTGCTATGAGCGTATAGTAATGCTGTATATTGTGGCAATCTCCAATGAAGCTTAAACTGGCACCCTTAGATTGTCCTGACATGACTTCATAAATGCCTTGCCGTGACGTGGCGTGAGATAAGAGCCCTTTTTTATGTATATGATACCACTAGTATAAATCCCACACGCGGATAGTGATATCAACTCCTTTTCTTCTACACTCCTTCACCCACTTTATTTCACGAGACATGCAATGGGCTCGAGAGAAAAAATCATTTCGCTCCTTTCCTCTCTCTCTCTTTCTCCCTGTCGTGTGGAATGTGGCAGGGTAAAAAAGTCGATACGGATAGGACTTGTAGAGTATGGAAGTAAATACGGTGGGGAGTTAAGCTCAAGATGGAAACAAGCTTTGAGAAAATGTTCCAAAATGTGTATCAAGTGTATTTTCTCCCTCTCTCTCCCGTCTTCCTTCTGTTATTGTGTGCAATTGTATGGAGAAAGAGGAGTAGATAGTTTTACAAAAGAAGTTAAATTAGCGTGAATAGAGACCCATGCCATATTTCTCCCTCGTGTCTTGTAACCGTGCGTACATAAGACAGGTATAGGTCACTTAAGCTTTCCCTTTACAGATGGCTAGGTAGTTATATAAAATCTGGAGCAACTGGGACTATTGTTGAAGAGAGATTTTTTACTTTGGATTTTTTATTATTACGTTTTTTTGGTCTTTAGGTATACGAGTGAGTGTGTGTGACTCTTGCCATGATTTTATTTTTTATGAGATATTTTCCTCCGTTGAGATTGAAACTGAAAGTGCTTAAGGTATATCATGTTTTATGCTACAATATTTTTAGTGGAATCTGGAAGAAAGGATGAGTTTGTGGAGACGACGTGCCTGTGATACAACAAAGGTATACTTTGGAAGGATATGTACTTTTTCTGCTCAATCTGAAATAACAAGTGGAGATTTAGCTGACGTGCAGGATTGCATTAGGGATCATGATAACATGCGATACAATAATTTATCTATGCTTGGAATACAGTACCGTACCTGAGTGGCTTACAAGCCTTAAGTTTAACTATGTTCAATCGAAAGTATGCGGGATGAAATGGTACAACATATATAGGATCTATATGTACGATGTGTGTGGTAAACTTTGTGTGGAATTGAGTATACAATACTTAACTCAATTTCTTATAAACCACATTCAATCTTGAACCTATATTTTATGTTATATCCCATCGCAGTTTTTTAGATAAAATTGTACACCGAACAATTCCATAATTTTAAAATGCCAACTTCTTCCAATGTCCACATTTCATTTCATTTCACTTACAAGGACAAGTATTTATATGATATGAACAAATTTAATACAACTATATATTGGTGAAATAATACACCAAGAAAAAATTGTATTCATTTTAAAAGTTAACAATGCATCTCACATCTGATTTAGTATAGATCCCTATCACCATCACTCAACCCTTTGTATTAAAGGTTTTTTTAGACATTACAACTACACCAAGAAAAAATTGTATTCATTTTAAAAGTTAACAATGCATCTCACATCTGATTTAGTATAGATCCCTATCACCATCACTCAACCCTTTGTATTAAAGGTTTTTTTAGACACCAGGAACCACGCACCCATCGACGCATGTGGATTTTTTAATACTCAAATCACCATCAAAGGTATTATTTCCTTCGAATGAAGATATTTCGAAATCTCATCATATCATCATCGGTGGAGCGTGTACATCAAATCGAACACTGCACGAAATCACGAAAGGCAAACGCGTTGTTTACTCTTCTCTCGAGAGTAGAGCACACGCATGTAGTCAAAGCTGTAGGGTCGGAACATGAAATAAAAGGTGTATGATCAGACAAACGCAAATAATGCCGTTCTGGGAAACCCTAAGTCGTCTACAAAACGCAGTACCGGGAGGTGTTCTTTGTCGTTATCTATGTGAAAATAGAGTGTATAATCTTCTACAACTCGTTTCACTATCATCTGGAGCCACACATGAAGCTTAATTTTATCGACGATGATTTTCACAAAAAAAGCTTCCTACTGAGATAAGTCTATGGCCATAATACATTTTATTATATTTCTAGGTACTTGGAATTTTTCGACCCCAACACTACTTCGTTTTCTGCAGGCAATTATGGATAGTCTGACGCAAAACTAATGTCAGCCCGTTCACGAAATTCATGATGATGAGCTGAACTATGGTAGCAAAGTTTGCACATTTTTCCTCTGAAAACAAAGCACCAAAATAATAAATTGAAGCGGGCAAAATTAATGGGAACATGGGATCCTTCCATATGTACACACAAAAGTGCCGACGTTTTTGCTTTATTCCGAGCACTAAACGCCCACCACGAATCTAGCAAAAAAACTTGATCCAAACAGCAACAAACATTATTTTTCCTTTTGTTTCTTCTCAACAAAGCGGAATTGCTTCTCTGCGTGAAAACAAAAGTAAGAGAGAAAATTACGGCTCATATAATCATTGAAAATGGCCACTTCATATAATTTAATCCTCCACATGTAGTGCTGAGCCCTGAATTCTATATAGATTTTCCTGTACTTGGCCTACATTCAAAAAATGGGAGAATCCCTGCAAAAAACATCCAAAACTCTCTCTCTCCTATTTATCCTCTGCACTCGTTTTTAATGAAAGTAACTCTCAAGCAGTGCTCCAAATGAAAAGGGTTTTTACACGAATTAATTTAAACTAAGCCGCTAGTCACACAAGCCCCTCACCACCAGCCCACACACGAGCGGAATGACAAAAATAGAAAGATGGACGGAAGAAAAAAACTGGAATGCTTAGACTAGTACTTTTCCCTTCTTTTGACAGCTTATGTAGAGTCCCTTGAGGAGGAAGTGAGAGAGGGGAAGGGAAGGAGAGACAAAAAATCATGTCGTTTCATCCAACAAGAAAAAAAACAGTGAAAATGCTGAGAGGGAAGCTTGAGACAGCTCACTTTAGCATTTCGACTTTTTGTAGGAATCCTCATGTATCCTCCAACTACCCCCACAAGTAGATAAATAGGTATGGCGTCTCATGGCAAAGAAGAGGAAAGAGGGAAGCAAGCATGCATGAGCTAATAATAATGCAGATTATAATCATAATGATTATTACGGGACATAATAAATTGTCATGGTATGAGATAGGGCTGGCTAGAGAGAGACGCAAAAACCGGGGAATGGAAGGTGCTATAATGTCTTTTACTATTTCATGTTGTTATCATACAAACTATTAGAGAGAGAGAAGCTCTCGCTCTTCCCAAGAGTTGTAATAATAGTGAAAGTCTCTGTGTGTACTTTCCCGAGTTGGTAAGAAAGGAGACATTTATTGGGGAAATGGCTATGACTACTTTCCACCATAGTTCTCATCCAAACGCACACACACACAAGCTAACTACAATGACAACGAGAATGAGATGATGATGATGCTGATGACGGTAGTGATATGGTGCTAGCAATGAGGACGACGACAAAGCGTTTTGTGCACGGGAGTAAAAGAGAAAGCCTGTTCTCTTGTGAGTCTCACCACTCGTTTCTCTCTTTCCGTTTCCATTCACTCTCCAAAAAATTTCTAAACTTTGCTACTCATCATATAAGAGACGGGACAGAGGGCCGGAAATACTTTTTCCTATTTAACTACAAAAGTTACAATTTCATTCTGAGCACATATACTCACACACACACACATGCATATTCGTAGGGAAGAGGAGAGAGAGAGAGAGGTAGAATAAAATGAAGAAAAAAAAACTACGTCATCGTGATAATAATACATGTAAATATGTATTTTATACAAGAGTCGCATCCACAACCCCTTTCCAAGCAAGGCACCAGGAGATGGGATCCTTTTTACGATAAAAGAATGGACCAAGTTGAGATGACAATAATATTTTATAAAACATTAAGTGTCCTTGTAATGGCTTTGAAAAGGGATTCTCCAGAGAAAGCGTAGATGGTATGAGGCGGTGCCATACAGTCCTTCCGTAGCTATTCTTGGCATAATACACGAAACAATTTCAGAAGCAGAGAGAAATGCACACAAAACCACTGCAGTAATGTTCTGTTAACTATGCACTATTTACAACTTCAAAACTACTCTTCCTCCAATGATACTTGTATTATTGCTCATTTTTTCGAGAAAAAAAGGAAGAGGAATGTTATCACCAAACTAGGCAGATACACTTGAGCAGAATGCTTCTCTTCTAGAAGAATTCATTTGAGTACTTTCCCATAAAACTCGTCCTTTTATTCAAAACCATTATTAAAATACCAGGAAAAAATATTATTTCGGTTGGATACCTCTCGAACAAGTTCTCACTTGGTTTAGCCCTCATTACCAGTTGGAATGAGGATGAATGGAAGGAGAGAAAAATGAGACTTATATTACCCAACAAAAATGCTCATTGTATTGTAATTAATGAACAAAATTTTTACTGTATCCATTTTAATTTAAAAGTTTCCCGTAGTCTATTCCCCTCTTTGGGTGTTCCATATATGCACAAAAACCCTGCAAATGTAAGCGTTTGCACAGCCGCTTAACTACTCAGCCTTCATTTACCATTTTCTCTTGAGGGATTTGGAGGAAATTTGATGGGTAAATGGCCACACAAGACAATTTTCCTCCTTAATGCACGCCGTTTGCTGTATGCGCCAAAGACTTGGAAGCACTTTATCATAGAAATGACGATAATAAGAATAATGGCAAGTTGTTATGCTATCTTATAAAGAAGAGAAAAAAAGAAGGGAAAAAAGAAGCCTTTCTCAAGCCAAAGACATACTTGTAGACAATAGCGTTAGCCAGCTAGAGTGGATTTATCCCGGAATACTTTTATTTATCCGGTGGTACTCTTCATCCCATCGCTTTACTCAAGCGATACAGGGTTGGCTAGCAGAGACGATATGGATATACATATTAGGTATATCCTCTCCCTGGCAGCATTTCTCCAAGTCCGTATGTTATTATTAGAGAGAAAAAGAGCAAGAATGAGTAAAGATGCCTTTTAGTCGTTATTGAGCCGATGGCTTATCACCATCATCATCATCCTCTTTACAAGAAACAGCGGCACACCACTTGATCGCCTTTTTTCCTTTTATGAGGTTGAATAGAAGTTTGCTGTGGCAAGGAACCCATTATGATTATAAGAGGGGATAACTATTCTTCCATGTAGAGATGGTTTTTAGGACGAAAAACTCTCGTCACCTCGCCCATGTTGCCAATATTTAACTGCATTAAATGCTCTTGGTGCATTGGAATGGTCCAAAAATAGAAAAATGCGGATGAGGGATGATGAAAGTTGAGATGGTTTTAGTGAAAATAACTTATATATTTGTTATAAGCTTACATTTTTGTATGGGATGAAAGGGAAAGTAGAGAAGATGGCTAGTATGTATGTATTTTTAGATGGCTTTTTGCATTCTTTTACAAGATTGTAAGCTTATCTCATAGAGAGAGAGAGAGAGAGAAAATATAGCTGAAGCTGGAGGGCTACAACATAACAGCTACTTCTTTCCATCCGCAGATGAGTTCCTACTTTTCTCACGCATTCAGTCCCTTTCAACTTCCTCTCGTATAGAGACATACATGGTGAAAGTAACTTTAAGAAATACCATAAATTGCGAAACGGCTATTACACCCTCGAGACATTATATACAATGCATGAGCATCCTTGCCCTAGCTAAAGGAGAATCATGTATGGTGGTACAAGTGGAGAAAGTTGCAAGGCAAGGGAAAATCCTCACTATAGTGTATATAAATGGGATGGAGCTGAGACCCTCTTAAAATTGCTACCGTGGCTTTCACCACTTTTCCCTGGCATTCTAGCCATAAATGGAGGAGGAAAATGTGGACATTTTCTAATACAAGGGGATAGCTATTCTCTCATCTTGTAATGTCTTTGGCCACACGTTATAACTAGGTTGTTACTCCTCAAAGTCAGCTTCTTTTAAAGGCTGGTGTTTATATATTATTATACGGCAAATTTTCCTAGGGATTCCTTTTTGTGGATGATGTAATGCGAGGCTAACGCTTGTGAGCTTTATTATACCGTTTTTTCTGAAACAGTGAGAATTTTTTTAGCACTGCATGGCTAGTGCCATTACTACCATTTCAGACTTTCCTTTTTTGTTCATGTCCGTCCATATCCTTTTTTGCCATTTGTTATCTGCTTTATGCACCAAGTAGTGCAGCACATAAAGTCATGTGATGTATACGCAAGGAAACAAACATTTTTTTCTTTGCGAAGATTCCCTTAGTTTATATTTGTTCACCATTACATGCCTCTACGCAAAACCCTTAAATTATGGGATATGTGAAGAAAGTATCATTTCTAAACATGAGACAAAACTTACGCACCGTTTTCCACCTAGAATAGCATTTCCTCCTTCGAGGTCAATGTTCTGAACAAAAAGAAAGAATCCATGTGACAGGTCACGAAGCATTAAAGAAGAAATCTGTTCGTTGGCCCTCATGGTTATACATATTTAAAATCGAGAATTCTAGAAAAAGCTCGCTGTAGAGTTTGGAACATGTCGTGAGCAAAGTTAAAGTGTACCTATACCATCACCACAACATGAGTCTGACTCTTGCTGTTTTTTTATTGAGCAAGGCCATTATTACACAAGGGAAAAATGGCAAAGGGAAAAAAGGCTGTAGGAACGAGAAGCAAACTGATGCCATGTTTATTTCAACTGAAAACTACGCAAGTAGTAAAAAAAGGTAGGCATATTGGCAAAAAAGATGCTTTTATATCCCAACTTCTTTTTCTTTTTTACGCCCTGCCCACTTTCCCCTCTTGTCCATCCATCTCTCCACTTGTGTAGGTGAACACAGTGCAAAAGACATAATATATCTTTGGTCGGTTATATATGCGCATTTTATTTTTTAACGTGCATAACCTCAGCCAAAAAACACCTATGTATACAAGCTTATATAGGAGATCATTCTGGATGGAATAGTGTAGGAAGAGGACTTTCAAGGAGAAGGGAGGAAATAAGGGATCCTTTCCTGGAAAACGATGAGTTAAAGTCATCCGTTTTTCCTTTGCTACTTTTTTCCTCCGACTCACATCTTTCTCAACGGAACTCACAGAGGGAATGTGTAGATACGTGTGTGTATGTGCGGTGTCTGTTTATTTCAGTAGAATGGATTCAAGATGCATGATGGCTTTTCTTATTCTTCCTCTTCTGGTTTTCTCTACTTTTCTCCAGCTACTTTCTCCCTCCTTCCTTTTCTTGCCTGTCGGGCTTCTTCCACGGCCTGACCAAAATTCCAACCGTTTTCCATCTCGAAATTTCATGCTTCCCTGCGCTCAACATCTACGCAAAAGGCAAATAGCAAAACTATGAGAATTTTCCTCTACTCCAAGATGTAGCGTGTTTTCAGCTCACCTTCTTCCTTCCAAATGCTTGGCTCTAGTTGTCTCGCTAAGTAATGCAATATACATATATCCCTATTTATACATATTGCAGAGGAGTACAAGAGGAAAAAGACGTTTTTACCCTTCTTAACAGTCCCATTTTCATTTCCATCTGTGGCTCCAGGCGGCCTGGCCACGCACTAGACACACGACGAACATGAAAGTGGATTTTTGGCTGAATGAAAGTATACTGTATCAACTGTATACAATGGAGCAAGACCGACTGGCAACCAAAGCACATTTTCCTCATGTTGACAGCCAGTCACTCTCACGTAAGGAGATGTAGTACTTTCATTCTCCACTTTTGTAAATATCTTTAGGTGAAAAAATTAGCTTGGTAGAATAAAATGGGATCTCGTATCCCAAGGAAATACAGAGTTGCACTAGAAAATGCAATTGTTTCTAATGTTTCCTTTCTCTCGTCATCTGCAACTGCAAAGATTATATATTTGCTGAGGCAGGAGATTGAGTTTGGAAAAAGATGGTAAGGTGTACAACTGGAAGTTGATGGGGAGTCTTAAATATTTTATAAACTTGAATGCAGGCGTACCAATTCAAATAATGGAAATGTAGAATGTCAACTTACTCCAGATACACATACACACAAGGTAAAATAAATTTCAATAATGGAACCAACAAAACATAAAAAATACATTCACACACTCTCTTCCCATTGTTGACATACCACTCCCAAGAAATCCTGAGCTACTCTTGTGAAATAGATTCAAGGGGAAAGAGAGATCTTTCCATTTAAATTCTCTAAAAGCATATTAAAACTTTTTTTTGCTCTGTTGGTCTCCAAAATTCATTCAATCACTAAAGTCCATAAAAGTGAAATATACAAATACAAATACACCAGAGCAAAGTTTACCTTACACCGTCAACCATGCCAATACAATACCAAGAACTGTAGCCACTATGTGGATGCCTGGAAAGTGTTTTTAGATTTTCTATTGTAACTCGATTTTCCGAGAACACTTGTAAATGTACGCTAAAGCCCATTCTCATCGGAAAATAAATGGAGCATGTAAATTGAAATTAAAAATAAATATTGAAATTAAGTACTCGTATAAAATTTTTGAGAGCTTCTTAAGTAAATTACAATTTTCTCAATATACATACATATCTATTTACTTTCACTTTAGAAAATGAAATTTCCATGTATTGGATTTTTCGCGCGTGACTCACCTTCCTCGAAAAAGGCTTCACTACGTGATCCTTTTTTCTGACAATGGAAACTTGAAGGTTTTACCTGTTTATGATGGCTGTTGGCAAAAACTGATACAATACATGTGTAGAGGATATCAATGTTTACCTACTCTTGAAAAGTAGTTCAAATGAGTTTACCAAAATAGACTGCCTCCCTAAATTGCAAAAGGATTTCCATCATCAGATAATTCCTGACCTCTTACTTTTCCTAATGTTATTTACAAACCTGTCAAGATTGATGATGATGGGAGACTCGAATCACTTGCTTTTTTGCCAACCCTTTTACAAAGTCAGACAAGGAATTGCAATGAGAGCAAGCTATGGAGATGCATATCATTGAAAGCTTTCAGAATGGTAAACACACAGACACATTCTCACAAGAGCATACACATTCCATCAGTTTCTGTTTACATTGTTTCTATCATTTCACAAGAAAGTCTGTCTTGTCTCATTGGGCGAATGAGATGTGTAGATAAAACTCGAGAAACCTTTAGTGGTTATACCATCATGCGATTTCCCTCTTTGTGTGTCTCTTTCTCTTGTATTTGAGAGAGAAGAGTGGTTACCCTTTTCCCCGGTATGCTTTCTCCTCCTCAAAGTAAACATTGATAGTGGCAAGGAGAGGGAGAGAAAGAGATATGGGTAAGAATAATAGAACGGAATAAAGGGTGCATTTTGAATTTTTTGTCGAGCTTGACTGACTCCTGAATAAACATTTGTCTGTCCTTTTGACATAAATTTATCATCAAGATGACCCATAAGTTTTCCACTTGGAACCAATTCCCTTCTGAAAGCTAGGTATTCCCATACCCGTGCATCATCTGCATTGGCAGAAAAAGTATACATTTCATGGGAAATTACTTTTGAAAATGATAAATTCCGTTGGAAGCAAACGTAGAGGATTTTCCTCTTCTCCTTTTTCAAGATGCTTTCCAATGAGCCTAGTGAAATGAATGAGTACAAGGAAAAATTGCCTTTCTCTCGATGATTTTTCTTTCGGAAAAAATGGTAAAGTAATGGTTGGATAGAGAGTAAAGTGGTGAGCATAAGAGGTCTGGACTCTCTCTTTCTCTACCCTAGTTATTCTGGCTAAAATTTTCCAAATGGAAACGTAACCCAAGTCGGCTACAATTTCTCCAGGTCACATTTTGTGCATTCAATGGAGTAAAGAAAAACATGGAGTTGGTGAGGCTAGCTAAAAGTGAATAGCTTTCTTCTCAAGCTTGCCCCAGTTTCCAGTGATAAGGCCATACTTTCCATTTGTACATATTTATGGTATATTTTACATAGCATGGAGTAAAAAAAGTCAAACATGGAGTGAGCAAGAGTAATGGTACATGTGTGTGTGCATGTGTACCTTTTCCAATTCTGACCAAGTCCCTCAAAATCTTTCCAGCAGGGCAAGTGCACCAGGTTTAAGACGTAAAAAAGGTACTCTTCCTGGGACATGACCCAACTTTTTACCTCATTTTCCTCAAAATTGGATACCTCTACTGTAAACATATAACCAGTTCATAGTCCACATAATATGACAAACCATATTCCATATTGGGATATAGACAAGCTCTAACAATAAAGAGAAATGAGCCCACTTGTGTGAACAAAATGGGGTATAGATGAAAAACTTGAGAAAAAAGCTGTATTATATTTTTACTTCATATGAGTATTGTATGTGTATTTTATACTATAAAAATATACAAGGCATTAGCCACAGTTGTCTTTTTCGAATACTCCACCCTCCTCCGTTTTGTTTATCAACGTAATGATATGTACATACAAGGCATTGTTATACCGTGAAACCTCAAGAGCTCACATTCATTTTGTGAGAGTCTGCCCATACACTAGTTTAATTTATCGCAAGGCAAATATTTTTCTTCCACTTGGGCACTCCGCAGCTACAAATGTAAAAGTGTCTCAGGGACATGTGTGGAAGGGATGGAGGAAAAACGAGATAAGTGAATGAATGAGTTTCACACAAAAAGTGCGACAAGCCGAGTTATTGATGCCCTTTTTCTCCACACTGAAATTCTAAAGTAGTGTCTGTCGTCTTTTCCAGCTGTAAGCGTTTACACAGGGAAATAGCATGGTTATCCTTTTTTGTGGAGATCTGCATACATTTTAGCGCGCAAAAGGGCGGAATGCAAGTGTGTGAATTTTTTGTCGTGTCATGAGCGTGATTCTGCATTTCACTTAGATCTCCACTGACAGATCTACCCTTTTGCTAAATTTGGAATAAAACTAGGTTATATGTTGTGAGAACATTGAGAATGGGTGGATAAAAATAAGGTTGCTCTATCACACATAATTTATTCGAGGATGGACATAAATTCATTTGGAAAAATGTTTCCACCCATGAGTCCTGCAGAATGGAAAAGGATTATTAAATCAGAAGGAGTTTGCAAAAAGTATTTTGGAAATATATACGTCATCATAAATATTGTTTGAATGCGTAAAGTTGTATCACGTGTGCAGGTCATGAAAAAGGTATTGACTTATTTTATGTAGATTCCCTTCCCGCTGGATAAAAGGGAGCTGCGATAAATTCCATATATTATCATATCCGGGTCTTGAGAGAAAATTGAAATGTATATCCCGCCTGTTCGCAATTGATTTCTCAGTTTGGGGTAAGTAGTGCCGCTCAACAAGATTTACTTCCACCCTCGTGAATAGAAAACTAGGTCTGGAGTAAGTAGACTTACATTTCCTTTCGGAAATAAGGTGCAAATTCTGCACATCACTGGAGAGGATGTGGCTATGTAGGTAAGTTTCACTGTAAGTCTCGTTTTATGCAAACGGGAAGGCGGCATATTACCTATGATTATTTCCTCTCCAACCAACTTTTTTCCTGATTTCCCTCAACTACACGTATTCACGCATAATGTGCACTCTGTATCCCATTCCTTTTGCAAGGAGGAGGATAAAGGAAGATACTTTTTTTATATAAGTGCCTACAATAAACGCACAACTGCCAGATAAACTTTCCTCGTAACCATTCCCATTCCGTGTGTGGCGAAATGGGTAAAAATTTGCAGAATCATACATAAAATAAACATTTAAAATCTCCTCTAGGGAATCATATGATAAAGTGAAAATCTTTGTATTTCCAAAGCATATTCGTTCTCAAAGCGAATTTTCCTGTTTTGCGGATGTATCCGCCAAACTCTTCTTTTTTCATGGGAATAGATCCCTCACAATTTTTCCCGTTTCCTCTTTTCAGCCTTGAGACAAAATATCGAATCTTTATCCCTCTCACATTTTACCCAAAGTTGACATCTCTACGCAAAAAACAAAGTCAAGTCGATCCTCAACCATTGTGCAAAAGTTGTAAATCCAAATCATATGCGAGTCTTTTGAATAAAACAAATAGAACGAGAAAAACTAGGGTATTCCTAAAATAACCAACAACACAGGATAAACGAGCTCCCAACAAACTTTTTTCTAGGTAGGATCAACCAGCTTATTCCAAAGAGAAGAAAAAGGAAAGCGGAGATTACCAGTGAGGTTTTCGCCGAAAGATGAGTTGCGAGTAAAAACTTTTTTTCCTACAGAGAGACATACATACACAAAACTACGACAACTTTCCATTGTGCCCCTCTTCTTAGCTTTAGAGGAAAACGGCTCCCTGTTTTATTCCGTCTGTACACGTCATTCCAAGTAAAAAAGGAACAGCAAAGAAACACAAGGAGGCAAGGACGCCTTTAGTTTTTTATGGGAAATGGTAGGAAGCATAAACAAGGGTTTATTGTTTATTGGATTTCTGACTTGACTCTTTTCCTTTTCCCTTTCACTCAAATTCTCCTTTTGCTCCTTTCTCAGCAAATTGTGTGTAAGGAGGAAGTTTTCTTATTTTCTATAGGAAAAAAAACTGTCGACAGGATGAAATGTAAAAATGAGAGAGAGGACTAGACAGGGACACATTTTATACAGACGGGGAAAATATATGTGGGTTACCGGTGTGTGACGAGAAAACAATACACACATCAAGTGAAGCTTACAAAATCGTGTAGAAACAAACTAGCCTAGTATGCTTCCCCATTTCCGAGATTCCTTTCAGGTCAAACACATCCGCACACACTCCGACTGTTATGAGGTTAGGGGGGAAATGAGTAAAAAATGGTACTTTTGTCCATGCAGCTTATGCAGATATATTCCGTAGATTCTTTAAAAAAATCCATTTATCTAGATACAACCAGCTATCTCTCTATCTATCATCAAAACGATAGAATTGAAAGAGGCTGAGAAAAAGTCTCAAGCTATCTAAACATGTGCGCATATTATGTTCAATTTTTATTACAGCCCAGGAGAAAGTGAAAAGAGGAAATGTGCTGGCAGATGGGAACCGGAATAAAAAAACTGGGTATGCATGTAATACGGATATAATGATGGATACAAAGGATGCAAGAAGGGAGTCAGCTTGACGGACTTGAGTGACTTGGAGAAGAAGAGAGAAAGAAAGAAAAAAAACAGGCTGGAAACGGGAGAAACATGTTCCAGATGTAGATACATATAATACACCATTCCCTTCTCTCTCTCTCTCGCTATGTGTCAGTAGGTGACATGACATGGCTCTCAATGGAATTTATGAATGATATGATGTTTCCTTCGATGTGTGAATATATACACCCACATGGCTTTGCTATACAAATAGGGATAAAAGAAAGTACCTTGCAACTTCAACCATCTTTTCGCCGCTAATGTTCCCTACACTAGGAGACTAGGAGAATAGTTCAATTTCAGGATAATATCATTGTAATGCCAACTTCCTTTACGACACGTACCGATATGAATAAGTTTAATCTAATGTAGGCAATGCAAATGACACATCAGATGGGTATTATATACAGCATCACTCGACTCACCCCGTATCATAACATATGTTATACAATAACTGTGAAAGTTAAAATAACCATTGGAAAAAAAATTCTTTTGACGTTTTATGACACTTCCCAGAAGACTTCTTTCCCCCATATTGTACAGCCATCCACTCAAAATGTATATGAAGGGTATACCCCTTTTATAAATAATAAACTGGAAGGTTTTTCCATTCTACAAAAGAAAATGGGATAAGGCCACCCTTGTACTCTAGTTACAAGGGATAACACACTCTGTCTTTCATTTGCTAAAGGAGATGTTATACAGCTGAATTTTGTATAATATTATACTGTAGCCCTTTGCCAGGATCCTAGTTCTATTCCACTTTCACCAAGAAACAAAATGGAAAGCTTTAAAAGGAAAAGAGAACAGAAGAAAAAAATTATATTGCCTGATGCCTTTCTTGAAAGGATTTCCTTCTTGGAAGGTGGCTTGACTCAAGTTGAACGATGTACTTTCCCTTCGACTTCAGCTAAACTCTCATTAAATTTTTTTCCTCTATTTGAAAATCGGGAAATTGACCGAAAAAGCCTAAAGGCTGGGTTAGATGAAGGTTTAATTCCGCTTGCGATCCACTACATCAGGAAAAAATGGACGAATTTTTCTCCTTTAGTCCCCTCAACATGTGAAGCCAAGTGAGTGTAAGAAGGTCTTTTTTTATTCTACCTCTAATCTTTTCCTCTACACATCTGGCCACGTTTCTATATCTAGGCCAAAAAGTGAGAAAAATATGTATAGACAAGTATACATATTTCTCCATCATCTTGCAACCATCTGAGGTCCCAAAAAACCAACACACAAAACACCCACCCATCCTCCTCCCTTCTTTGACCATCCTTACATAAACAGCCCATGTAGCAACTCACGAGTTTCTATCCATATGAGAAATCAATAGCAATAACAATAATAGTCTTTCCTTTTTTGTCGCCTGGACCTTCTCTCTCAGTTAGTCACCCTTTTTCCTCTTAAAATCCTCGCCGCATTTAGTCACAATCCTTTAACTGGATGTGATGTCGCTACTGTGCGCCTGGAGCACATATGTGAAGAAATATATAAAAGAAAAAAAATACAATACATACTCACTCACCACAAAATGCTTCTTGCATAGCTTTTGCAACAGCAGATGACCATAGACTTTCACCTTACAAAGAGATATGTATTTATTTTTTTATATCTAACCATTGCAGTATTATTGGCTTATCCTATTTTTTGATACCGTAATGGTTTCCTTTTTCTCTTCTAACGTGTCTACTTCCTCTCTCTCCAAGCTTACTTTTGGTTCTTTCAAGGAAAACCTAATCTTGGGTCAGTCATGTACACTAGGATGTACGCAGAGTTTTTTGTGTGTGGTTGGTAGAATTTTACTCATAGCCTTGCTCTAGCCATTGCCTTTGAGTTGTCTTGACTAATGGTCGGTCGTCTGTGAGATGAAAGCAGAGCAATCTAAAAAAAAGGAACCTTTTCTCTGCTCCAGGCCAGGCCTAAAGATCTCTGGAGAGAGCTTACGGAATTTTTTTGGTGTGCGTATGTATATCCAGTGATATCCATAAGATAAGAGTTTACACCTACATATAGATTATAGAGAGGGGTGAGATGATGGTATCTTTTGCACTGCAGAGCTTTACGTAAGAATACGACGGACGGTCGGCTCAATAAGAAATCCACGTTGATGGAAAACCCCCGCATACTTAAGACTTAGCATCCTTTGGCAACTTGGAATCCTGCCATCATGTAAAAATGTCTCAGAGCAAAAGTCAACTTTTTTTTCTCCTCTGGAAATAAAATACAAGTTTGGAGGAAGAGCAAAAGTAAAGTATATAGATGGCCAATATTTCTCATCCGTGATGACTTTTGTTCTGCTGCTGTAAATTTTTAAGCCTCTATGCATGCTTGAATGTCATGAGCCATTTCATCAAGCGGGATTTTCAAGTGGGGTGCATAATATGAATAGCTGGATTGTATAACGGTGCCATTTTCCAGGGAGTTTGTTGTATCCATGAATAAAGTTTTGAATGGAGAAAGTATACTTTCATTATGAGAACTTATGAAGAGTATTCTAATGAGTGTGTTGAGAACTTGTTAGCCAGTCTAGTCAAAATAATATACATGATATGCATTAAAATAGAAAATCTTGAAAAGAGTTTGGGTTTGAATTCTCACGACTCCATCCGTCAATGCTAAGTGGGTTGAGTGGGAGAGTGTCAATTGAATGAAAGGATGGACTTACCTGTAAAAACAAATATACAATATAATTAGGTATTGGTTACAATTCAACATTTGTATAAAAGGTGTAATGTTTTATATGTATATAAGCACGTGGCAAAGCTTGAAGCCTGGTAGAACTATGATGATGCAAGCGTATTTTAGGAAATAAATTAGCATCCTGGGTAAAAACAAAAGACAGTTCAAGAGTGAGTTCAAGAGACACACTTTAATACAAGGATACTGCACTTTATCAGGCTAGCATGCGACCATCAAAATGAGTTTCATAACAAGCGACAGATTATATTATTATAGCAGCTGCTCAACTTGACAAAACTCAATTCACTCATAATGCCAGCTTGTCATCTCGTCAGCAACTTTTTCTCACATTGTTTCCCTGCACTTACAAGGTGTACACTTAAAATAGGTGCTGATGAGGAAAGTAATAGTCAGCAATTTTCTGGATAAAACCCCTTTTCTGGCCAAAAGAACAAGCGAAAAATAAAACAATGGGTTTCAATATCACAAAGTATAGTGCCCAACTTGCTTATTATCGAAATACGTACTCAATTTTCAGAATACGTATTGGCATTTCATAAGTAGCAAGTAATCCTTCTGCCGTTAATGATTACGTCATTTGGGTTATTTTATAAGGATATTTTTCTGGGGTGATGGCTTTGAAGCATCATCTGCGCAACTGTAATGACACAAGATGCACACGTTCGCTCTAATTTAGTAAGGAATTAAATAATTTATTTGACGTTCAAATCAATACAGTTCTTTTATAAAGATATTTTCTTCAAGTGAATAAATATGATAACCCCTAATGTTTATATATCCATATCCGTTCTCAAAAATATGAAGAATTTTAAGTAAGTAAGACTATTCTCTGCAAAATCCGAATTTGACACATCTGAAGGGAATCTTCTTTTACAATGCAGTAGTATTATATACGAGCTTCGTCTTTGTGCCAACTTTTTTCCTCCTTGAAAGGTGGCAACCTTCTCTTTTCCCAAAGATAAATGTTTTATTTGTATCTCATATGATTACACTTCTCTTTTACTACTGAAGAGACTGCTGTTGAAGGTTTTTAAAAATACACATCCATATATTTTGCAACTGCACTTGAGAGATATTCTCAACCACGCAGTACATAATATACACCTAGTTACTATCAAAAGTTTCCAACTTGAACAATATATATGCCACGGTAGTCATCCTCAAAAACTTCACAAGTAACCCTTTTCCCTTGTCAGATAAGACCTTTTCCTTAGAAGGAGGAAGGAGAAGCAGGAAAAATAAGCTTTTTACATTCCTTTTTTATGTATGTGAAGAGTTCAGCAAACTTTTTTAAAAATGCCAGTAATATCCCAGATATAAACAAGTTTCCCTGTAAAAATCTCATTTATGTATACAACCCTATCGGCTGCACACTCTCTTTAGATGTTTTATTCTCATATAAGCCTCAACAACTGTAGCATTGGAGGGGTGCATAGTTTGAGATGAAAGAAGACTTGGAATATGAAGGATTTTTTCGCGAAATACTCGCAGATAACTGGGTGCACGGCTATGTCTCACATCCCAACTTTTTTCTCTTCTACCGCCAAAAAGGGGTAGTGGAGCGACACAGGAGGAAAGCGGGTTTTAAGCCCAGCTCTGATATTACTTTCTCCACTTTTACAACTTGCAGATAAAGTATTCCACTCTGAAGCTCTCTCTCTCTCTCTCTTCCTCGCTACTGCTTTCTTTCATCGATCCACAAGTCATGGTCGTACATGCATGATACCATGTACGTGTGTACGTATGCATAGCGTGCTGGATATTTGTTGGAACGTGGAATGCCTCGTATTAGACTGAGAGTGGGAAGCTTGAGAAAAAGGATTTTTCCCAGGAAAGTTGTATAAGAATTGTTGCATTATATTACATCGTGGGTGCTACTGCGGGTGCAGTACTTGCTGCTGCAGTGCCACCAGCACAAGAGGAGAAAGTGAGGGAGAAAGAAAAGCTAGACTATATTTCCCTCGGATAGTGAATACTTTGTGGGTGAAAGCTGACGGGATGTATAAGTTTTTCTTGGAAAAGGGGATAGTGTGGGGATAAAAACTGGGGAAAAAGTTTGAGAGGAAAAATGCTCCGTTGAAGAAAAAAAATATAACTCAGCCAGTCTCCTTATATCACATTCTATTGTATAACCCAATTGAGAGGATATTATTTGAAAAAGGAGAGAGTGGAAAAGGAATAAAAAAGGTTGATGTAGGTTTATAGCAAACGGTCCCTTTTACGCATATTCTATCTCAACAAACACATCCATTTATCAGCTTTCCCACGACCTGAGAATTGTTGACAGAGAAAAAGGATGAAAACTAGTTTTGTGTGAATACATATTTTATCAATTCTATTTTATCCGGATCATTTCCAGGTGATGACTTGAAATTTGGTCCAAATTTAAGCACTTTCTTAACACATAATTCTGAGTATTTTGTTATACAACTCTAGTTTTGTGGAAAAGCTCCTTAAAGTCTGTCCCATTGTGCTTCCTATTTTTATTTTTTTATTTTCTCATTTCTTTTAGTCAAATTTAAAAATATCCTTGAGAATGTTTTATCCACATTAAAGTTTACATGTAGTGGAGAAAGTTTACGAGAGCAAAAAAGGAAAACGTTATGGATCAGCTGTAACAAGAGTCTAATATTCTTCACATAAGATATTGCCGTAAGGGGAACTTACAACTTGGCTCCGTATAATTTCCTACATTATTATTACGTCAGGGCAAAGTTCACCTTGTTCTTTTTCCATTATTGCATCCTACAATAACTACTACATTCCCTACTTTCAAGAACACGAGAACCCGATACACTTGAATGGTGAACTGTGAAAGCATTCATCTTGAAAGGAAATCTAATCAGTCTTTCATTATACAAGCTACACATATGGTCTTTTCTTTCATTACTTTCGCTGACGCTGCATACACACCACCCTCTGAGCTAGGAAAACTATAAGAGGATGACGAAATGCTTACATAATGTCATGACATTAACTTCTCTGATATACGTACATTTGTAGAAAAAACGGAAGGACAGAAGGGAGACATGCATTGTTACTTATTGATGCCGGATCTCCACATCTTGCATCCTCGTCATCATCTTTCGTACGAAAAAATCCCATGCTAAGAAAATATCCCCAGAGACAAAGTGATAACTTCAACGGAACTCGGATACATATGTATAACTTGCAACTTTTAGAAGGAAAACATCCCTCTGTAAAAGAAGGGAGAAGTAGTCAGGCTAAGGAAAAATATATATACATGGCGAGTGAATCCACTTTTAGTCAATTTGATTGCTGCAAGCTATATGATGCATGCATATCTCAAAATCTTTCCCAAACAGCAGTAAAAGTAGAGAAGGGCGATCCCTTCCTATTCCACAATTTTTGTCATTTCCATTTTTTCCCTACTTTATATCCGTATTATTACGTAACGCATGATGAAAATGTATGCAAAAACATGTTTCCTTCCTTCCTCCTTCCTATTGCTTTCATCTCTTTCCTTCCTGGCCATTTCATATGGATACGAAAATATGATCTAAATAATGATTAGGGTTGTGAAGGCTTCCCTCAAAAACTGAATCTTATCATGTGACAATAGCCTTCTAACAAGCAAACAGCTAATAAATAAGTGGAGTCGGCAGCTGAAAAGAGAAAATATGCATCTTTCTCTGGTCCCCGTTTACCACCAAAGTTTTCCATTATCGCCATGTCTCAGGAAGGAAGATGACAACTGGGAACGGGCATGAGTGACTGTATCTTTCGTCTCGGTGAATATTACCCCCTGTATTATCTCATTCGAGAAGGGAAGACATGAAGTTTGTATCATAATGATATACTTATACATTTTTGGGTGGAAATATACCAAAAACACAAAAAGCACCCCCTCTCCCACATTTCCTATCTGTTTAATCTGAGAAAAATGTGCGTGTTGTACACGCGTAAAGTTTATTATATCCCTTCTCACACTCAATACTAGTTATGTCACTGTTTATCCTGAAGATATGGAAATGTCACCCAATTCATGTTTTTTTTCATATGCTTGCTCATCGCAATGGTGTGAACACAAGATCCCATTTTTCCAGGATTTTATCTTCTTCACAGGAGGGAAAATGACTAAGCTTTTATTTTGCTGCGATGACCTGTCATATTTTTCCCTTTTACTATAAACCCCTGCTAAAACTTATATAACTGGGTAGCAGGAGCAAAAAAAGTGAAAATATACACACAACTCTGTAAACATCTCATATACAGAATACAGATGAAGTGTGTAAAGGATCCATCGAGATAGGTAGGCAATATCCATGTCATGAAATCGCATCCTTTCATAATATTTCATCTCTACTCCTCGTTTCATTATTATCATGAGAAATGTCCCTTTTGTTTTGATAAATCTTCCTGCTGACAACTCCGCTCTGAAAGCCAATGAATATCACGTGTGTCCCATGTCCCTGTAGTGCAAAGGAATGAATATGTGATGAAAACGCATTCTCCCTTTTCGAGAGCAAGGTCTGTGTGGTGGAGAAGTAGTAATCGTGATGAGACATGGGACACTCTGTGTACTCTTCTTTTCGCTTACTCACAGGGATCTGTCTGTCTGTCAAGGAGAGATGGTGCCAAACATTTATTCACTTTTCAAGACATATAAACAGGGAGACGCAATCTGTGCTCTACTAAAAGAGGAGAGCATGTTCCAAGGGAAACTGCATTTTACCAACAATGAGCACTCCCATTGTGAAATCCTTCCCCTCTGGCTCTACACTTTGGAAAATAATATGATATTTATTATCATTCTCTGGAATTATTATGCAATGCGTAAAAGCCTACCCCTATAAACTTTCCGTTGATGTGAGTCAGAAAGGAAGAGAGAGAGAGAGAGAGATTGTGAGAGAGTACGCGTCCCTCATCCCATAAGAATATTCCTTGAAATGAAAGAACCAACTCAAGCAACTTGAATGTCAGCCTATTCCCATATTTCAGATCCACTCGAATGCAGTGCATTATTGCAGCTATTTATCCAGAACCACTGGCATTCCCATAATAGAGCATATCTAATTCTTCTCCAGCCTCAAGCAGAATAACGAAGAGGGATGAGAAAAGACAGAGCCATTTCTTCTCTCCAGGAGGATCGCGCATCTGTCCAGTTAGATCAACAAATAGTGTGTGCACCGTGACGAGTCGACAAGCTGAGACTTTTCCACTCTCCCAACAATCCTCAATCTTTCTCTCCAAATATAACCATTATTCTCAGCCTTTTCCCACACAATAAGAGAGAGATCCCCCGATTTCAATTCTTTATTTTTTTCCTCCTGGACAGCCCGCTATCCAGGGCTCAGATGCAAACGAAACGGGAAAATTTTCTTTATGTAATATTATATGAGATATCCGTTCCTATTATTTTCCTCCCTGTCACCAATGTTCTCTTCTGCAGCTTATGTATCACTGTCGTAAAAATACACCCGAGTTTAGGAAAAAGGGAGAGAGCAGCATCAGCAGGTCTTTTATAAATTCCCTTGTATTATGATATTAAGGTTGGACTCATCCACAACTCTATAATATATCATGAATGAAATGCGCTAGCTTGCTCTGCACTCTGAAGGGAAACTGGAGGCTCAAGTGATGCGGAAAAAATATATTGCCATGATGCGGGTGGATTGGATTGAAAAAAAAGTGGGCAAGGGATGAGCTGCCACTAATACTAGAGCTATTTCCTCCAGGCAGACTTTTTCCATGTATCGATGGCAGGGAAATGTCTTTTGTGCATTTAGAATCCGATTTGCTCGTTGGTTTCTACCCGTATAGATATCCACCTTGATCAGATCAGACAAAAAGCTAGGGAATTGGGATGGAGGAAGACCCACACAGTTTTCTTTTCCAGTGGATGGACATAAACTGACAAGGATTATTTGCCGGTTAGTTGTACCATTACGGGGGAGAGCGGTTCTTGTGTAGTCTATAAAGTAGGAGAAGGGTCATAAGACAAAAAGTTAACGGGGGGAAAACGGTAGAGGACAAGGTTTTATCTTCTTGTCCTTCATTTATTTATTTTTTTCTTGGTAAAATTCCTACGACTTCTGCAAGTGACTGGTCTATACTGCGCGTTGAAATATATTCTAGGGAAAAAACATGATGATGATGATGATGATGATAGGATTGTGTAAAAATACGACTTGACTACAATTCCATCCCTCCTTTTCCACCGTACACACTTTATCTCTTGTGAGGGAGAAGTGGACAGATTTTTGTAAGTGGAATGGAAAGTGATCTGTAGTATTCATTTCACAAGGGGAATCCCTATAATATATTTCTGCGCTCACTCTCACAGGAAATAAATTGGGAAAAATTGAAAGTCACAGAGAGGAATTTATTGGTTAAAATGGTCAAACTCTGCCCTTCAGGACATTCATCGTGAATCCGTTGGTGGAGATAGGAAGCATCGAGATGTTTTATGTGAGAGAAAAATAGAAGATGGAAGAGGATTCCTTGTCACCTTGTCAGGAGCAGAAGAGCTGTGCAGTGCATGTTTGGGAAGCTGTGATTTTGCGTGCAGTAATGTCGTCATGCAGTTTTAATTTTTCAGATTTAAATTTCACATTTATCATATAAGCTATATTACTTTATACTTTGGTTTATTTAAAAGGAAATGGATAATCTATGTATACATAAGTCAACTGGTCGTAACTTGTAAACAGAATATGGTCGTTGAATCGAGTTTTTCCAAAATCTCAGCAGTAACGGTAACCCATTTTTTTATAATCAACTCATCCCTACAGACTCATCCAATCTAATCAAGACTTGACCATTCTCAAACAAAAGTTTCCCTAATCCAAACAATTTATAATTTATCACATCCATTTACACTCTTGCTTGCAGCACACGATCCATTTCAAACCCTATTATTTCGGATGCAACAAACTGGCAACTGTGAAACTAGGCTGAAGACGAAACTGCAATATATTATTTCCCTTTTTACTCCCAGCCCATACTTTTCTCCAAAGAGAAGGGCAAAGGGTCAATCACTTAATTTCACAGCAGATGCATGCAACCCCACTTTTAATTCCAGGTTAGCCCAAGCCCAGCGCACTTCGTGCCATACCAAGTGTCTCAAGTGTAGCTGGACTAATATCCAAACTGAAAATTTATGCTCTCCTGTCTCATTTCAAATTATTTAGGAGCTTTCCTCCTCTCCTCTCGCTTATTTTCTTGGAATACTACCCCAGCCTAGCAGTCTACATCTGTATTTAAGAGCTGCACAATAGGGAAAGGTGAATGCTTATGATTATTACAATTCTCCGGACTGTTGCATGCCGTTAGTGGAAAACTCGTGTGGAAATAGAGGATACATAAAAAACTAATATTAAAAGTCAAGTGACCCACACACACATACACCCTTGGCGGTGGGCTACACATTTATTTTGTAGATTTTACGGACAATGAGGCGTGAAACGTAAGCAGTGCAGTACACAATAAGCTAAACTGCTACCTTTTGCCATGTGCCAGTTCCATTATCCTGAAAACTAATATTATATCCATTTTCTTTCTCTCTCTTGCTGCCACTCTCTGAATGAATGTACTTACCACCGTGTAAATAACAAATGGTATCAATGTTTCGCTGCAACTCCTCTTGTGCTGTTGCTCTCACTCCTATTTCCTTTTGTCATTCCGCGATCCACTGATGCATTCTCTTCGTCCGAATCATATGTTTCGCTAGAATTTCCTTTCATTGTTACGTAGATTTATTTGTTTCCCTTTCACTGCCAACTTGCTAGCTTTAACTTGCAGACCTATTAAGTGTATACTGTACATACATTTCCTTGCTATCCCATTTCTCTAAAAGTAGACAACCGTCTGGATAATAATATCCAAAGCTATCCTTGCATCTCACAAAGGAGCCTTGCGGATATGTTCTGTTTTTATGTCCTAACGGTATACACACCTACCTACCACTGGGATGAAGGCTATTTCTAAAATCATCCTCCACGAGGATATATAGCACCATGTATTCATTCATTCTTTCTTTTCTGGAATGATTTCCTCTCTTTGGCAATGCGGCTGCTGGAGTTTGCCCAAAAAATTCTTTTCATACCTTGGGCCATCCTTGCTACTTAATGTGGGCAACCAACTACTAATTCTTTCGTTCACAAAACACACGGAGAAATAGTTGGCCGCTCCTGGCAACTTGTTTCTCATCTAGTCTTATCCTCTCTCTGGATATATGGCATTATTATCACCATCATCATCATCACGATGAGGTTATTATTACACAGTGCCTGTATTATATACAGGACAGGAATACCATATAGCCCATCACAAGCAAGGGCGGGATCCTCCCTGCTCTGATTACATTGGAGTGGGAAAAAGGGATATTTTTTTTCTGGACTCTGGAGTCCTGTTGAAAAATAAGAGGAGCAGGACGAATTTAATGTTCTTCTCTGAAAATACCCCTTCACCATGTGTGTTTGTTTCCCTCTGTGTCTTACAAGAGTTCTAGCGCCAAATGAAAACAGTTTAGAATTGCTTGTTGAGAGGAGTTCCCATTACGATTATTGTGATTTTCTCTAGACTAAAGTCGGACGGATGAAAATAGAAAACGCACGCGGACACTCACTCCTCTCGCCGACTAGGAAGGAGTCCCTTAATGATGGAGGAATTAATGTCCCTACTTACACAGATATATTATACACTTGTAATGATACGTATATATACGAGATATATGCTGCTTACACTTTGTGCATTCCATAAGTCTCTCATCATCCTCATCATCATCATCATCGTCATGTGGTAGTCCATGTCTAGTCAACGAGAGTAAACATGAAAGTCAGCTTTTTCAAGAGACGACCCACCACCATCATCATCTTCGTCAGAGGCAAGGAAAGCACTATTCCATTTTGATACACGCACATGCTCCCTTATCTTAGCACGGCTAGTTGGAGATCAAACAAGGAACTTTTCTCTGGCAAAGTATAACGGAGAGTGGAAGGATGATGCAAAACTTGAGAGAAAGAGAGAGTGCTTGTTAATTTGCTGGGAGGTAGCAGCTTCGAAGAAAATTTCACAATTATAAAGCAACACTTTGATCATTTTATGTATATTGTTCCACAGAGACACTTGCAAACACATGCAGGGGAAAAGGCAGAGAAAATGTGGATACATGTTAGATATTATATCCCCTTATCTCATCAATTTGCGCATTGATGTATGTCACAATAAAAGTTCCACTCGGCGAGAAATTCGTGTATGTAGACCACCTAAATATTTTGCAGATTACGAAACTTCGCTCTGTCACATTATCATCCTCTTGCAAAGCTGCTTTGAGCTCAGCACTAATTATAAAGGACATCCTTTTCTTCGCGTATCATAATAATCACACTTGAGAAGAGACAGAAAGTGATACCTTGAAAGGTCATTTCAAACGAATCTAGACTTGCTACCACATCCCAGGAAAGGAATGGCGTGTGAGGAAAGATGTGCATATAATAAGCTGCGATTATTTGAAATATTATCTTATAAATAAGGATGTATCTTTCATTATCCATCTTTGAGGTTAGATCACTGCTGGAGAGAAGAGATGTGATGGTATATCTTGTATTTGGTCTCATTACAACCTTTGATGATTGGATGGATCATAGGGACTATGAGAGAAAATCTCTACTGCTCCATCTTGAGCAAGCAAAGTAAAGATTTGAAAGTTCAGAGAATTATGTATTTGGCTAGCTACTTGAGCATATAGTGTGAAATAGCTTGGAGGCAGATACACTTTCATATAATGATATGCGCTGGATGAAGACATGCAGGGATTTAGAGGGCTTTGGCTGGAATACACAGCTGAATAAACGTTGGAAGTGAACTGGTGGAAAAATAAAAGACATGGGATCCGCAATTTTACAAGTAAACACTTGAAGGACTCTAGTAAACGTAGGAAAGATGGTAAAGAAAGCTCTGTGCCTTAGCCTGTGTATAAATGCGGTAAAACATTTTCTAAAGGTTTTTGCAATTCTAAGACACATGGGGAGATTGTGGTGGTATTAAAATATGGCTATATATCCGACAGAATTGCATATCTCACTTTTGTCAAGGGGAAAGGAAGTTGGCAGGCAGTCCGCCGGAGACAGTGCAGTGTGAGGAAGATGGAGAAAAAGATCGAATTTCAGGGTTGTCTCCTTCGGCCACAAATTATCCCGGTTGGTTTACTCGTTTAATAATACTGAGAGTAAGAAGCTTCGTAGAGGGATATTTGGGTACAATATGAAAATGCAAAAATAGTTATACCCAAAATAACTTCACACGCTACGTCCACTTTTTCACGCAATGTCACTCGACAAAATACATCTTTTCTTATCTTGAAATAGCATTTTTCTCAAATGCTCAAAAATGCACAACCCATGAAATGTATCGTGAACAAGGGGCTCATTTTTGTAGCTTGGGAAATGTCCGATTTCGTATGCAATTTGCATTCTCACCCTCATATCAATGTTTTTACAAAGAAACGCTTGTTGCGTACACATGACGGGATTTTACAATGTACAGAGCTTTCATCATCAGCGTTATCGGCAAGTTTGAAAAGTGTTATTATTTCAAAAATGACTCTCCTCCCTAAAAACACGCATTCATCCTCTCTTGCAAAAGCATAAAGGGAGAATGATGGAAGGAGAGTCGACAAAGATCTTAAGAGCTACTCGCGTACATAGTTGGAGCCCATCTTAAGACGCCATTATACTTCAGAGAGGAACATAAAGAAGACAACTTTTCTCTCAAGTTTACTTACTCACAAAAACTTGGAGCAACCATCAACCCACTACTGACTTACTTTTAGGCGAGACGTTATCAACATGAAAAGTAAAGAGGAGCCGTGGGAGTATCTTTTCATAATGTAGTTAACTTCTTATCCATCCCTTACGTACTCTCATATAGAGGTACCCTTTTTACCTCTTTTAATGTCTGACGCGATATGATATTCATATAGAGATTTAAAGATTCGATAGAGCAAATTCATCCGTATACCTGGTTGTATGTATACTTTCTTGGGTACACACGGCATTAAGATGATGGAGACTTTGAGACAGTTTACTCTGCAAATAGACAAGTTATGAAGTACAGAATGAGCTTGTCTCACTCCAGCACCAGCAAATTGATGCAGATATACATATATACCATACATCATACATTTTCATGGTGTCTGGGCATACTCTCTCTACCTTGTAAGGTAATAAGTTGTTGGGTTGCTTAGTCATCAGTGAACGATAGAGAAAGTCCGTTGCAAACGTTATACTTTCTCTTTTGCTTACTTGCCTTCTACGAAATTTCGCAAGACGCTCTCTCCTTCTCTGATAACGCAACACAAGCCAAAAAGTAAGTCAAAGAGAGAAAGAAGGATAGAGAGATATATGTTAGAGGAGCGGAGGGAAGAGGCAAGTTTTTAATAAGTCATCTATAATATCAACCTACTATACCTATTTTCATCTTGGCAACTCGAAATGTACATGTTTATTAAGAAAGATTGTGAAAAGAGTTGCGAGAGAAAGTATATTCATGTCAGAATACAAGGCTCCCACATTCAAACTTTATAGAGAAGTGGATAGAGTCATAGCATTTTTCTTCTTACGATCACTCTGCCCACTTTCCCTTGTAACTCACATCTCGATGAGTGTCTAAAACGTATCCATAAATGTATCCAAGTGAAAGTATGCAGTTTGCATCGTCATCATCCTCCACATATCAACTTTATCTAAGGAGAAACGGCAACTTTGTCCGCTATAACACACGACCATGGCCTGCTGAACCTTGGAGTAATTTTTCGAATACTTATATCATATAAATAGGTAGAAAGGAAGTATAAAAATGGCACAGTGCATCCTTCACTAGGAGCAGCACGTTTTGGAAATATTTCCGCGGTTCCCTTATACACATTCACATTTTTCCACTCTGTCTTGATAATACTCCTCGTAGTCGTGAGTCGACAGGGTAAAGATGAAAGAGAAAAGTTGAGCACTAGCAAAAATGTTTATGTTCCATTTTTATGACTCGTAACACCAAAATGTCATGAGGTACTGGAACAACGATAGAAAAAAACTGTGTACACCCTCTACATTCATCAAGGGAAGGAGAAAAAAGTAAGAGTTTTTTTTTACTCCTTGGCATATCATACTCTTTCCGTTTTTTCTGCTAGTATACCGCACACAAAACAGGCATTTCTTTTCTATTCTCATTTTTTGTCCTTTTTGTCTCCTATGAGCGTAATCATCTGAAGGAAAAGTTGAGACACTTTTTCTCTCTCTCTCTCT
>JAHZNA010000918.1:0-40925 GCA_027743935.1 Sinodicranocentrus sp. ZH6 | reverse complement strand
GATATCATTTGTAAAAAAACCCACTCATCATCGTATCTAGACTGGATTTCATCAGAGTAAATAGGAACTTTAGCGTGTTAACCGGTTTCATTTACACTCTGAAAAGAGAGCAATTAAAGGAAAGTTTCAATTGGAGTGAAACGTGTTGCTTCCAATGAGTCGTGTCATTACAGTCGTAAAATGAAACATGGGGAGAAACAAGGTATCATTTGCAACCTTTAATAATAATGTCCCTATTACCATTTGTATACCTATGGGAGGTAGCTTGCTGTATACATTTTGGATGAGAAACGTAAAAAACTGTTGTTTTGAAAAAAACGTCATTTTTATTATAAAATGTGAAACATTTAAAAAAATAGTTTGATTTGATAATTATCGGTCTGAAAAGGCGTCTCGTAATAAAAGAGGTGGCAGTTGGTTATGTAAATGTTGAAGAGGCTGTAGCATACATGATTTCCATCCGGTGGCTGTTTTTAGCTCAAGCTTAAAATTATCATTATTTCCACTTGTTTCAATCGACCTAATCAATATTCCATAAAAAATTCATGAAATATGTGTTGTATCCTTTGTGCATAAATTTCGCAATGGTGAGCTGAGAACCACTCGACTGTCTCCTGTGGTGAAAGAAGGTCGTAAACAAAACTACTCGCTACATGATTTTTTTTTGCGAGAGGAACAAAACAACGTGAAGCATGCCGGATAGGATGCTGCCACTGTGGTAATGAGTGAGTCTTCACATGATGATATGATAGTCTGATATGTTGTGAGTGGGATGTGTGTAATGCTCAAGTTGTTTGTAGTACAGCGTCAGATATAATCTTGTTTGTGTCAGGGAGTAAGACTCTTTCTCAAGTGGTGTGGGTGGTGAAGTGAGCAGATGATATGAGCATGACTTAAGTAAAAATTTAGAGTTGAGAAGCTGCTTGAAATGATATTCATTCAACTATGTATCCACGTTTTTTTGCAAATTTTATGAGAAAAAAAAATTGCATCTTTTGGAAAAAATGAGTAATGTACAACTTGTGTATTATGCAAAAAAAGGAAGTTAAAAGTTGAATTATACGCATTTATGAATAAGGTATGGGTGCCTAGTTTCTAAATACAGGGGTGAAACAAGGTCTGAAAAAATATTTGACAATAGGTATCCTCACAAATTTTTTCTGTCATTATGAAATCCACCCATGTACGATGAGTAACATATTATGTGTATACATAAAAATGTTTTTGAATGTTGGGTGGCAATTTTTAAAAATTTTCTTTGAGAAAAAGAGGTAGAAACCGGATTTTGAGCTGAAAATATGGAAACACTGACTGCCAGCTGTACACATATTTATATTTGTGAGATAGGGTGGTGTGGTGGATCAAGTGGTAGGAAAATATGTTCTAAACACTTTTCTCGAACACCGGAGGAAATTCTTTGAATTTTTAATCTCAACTTGATTATTAGCAATTGCACTTAACTCGCCGTTTTTACGAGACTACCTCCTTCATCGCTACTGTCAGTGGAAGGAAAAGAAGAAGTGGAGAGAGGAAAAAGACTTTTTTTGAACAATCTTACGTAACATTCTTAGCTTTTTTGTCGACGCACTCCTCGGATAATATGCTGATGATGAGAGTCAAGCATGAAAATCGGAAAGTAACTTACAGCCACACAACTCACCTCAGAGAGAAAAACACTTGAAGATGAAAAATGCAGGTGCTAATAAATTACCTCTCGTGATTCATAACTTAAGGTTAACTAATTGTAATTTTTTACAAAAAGAGGTGTACACTTTGATTCACCATCCTTCTCAACTCTTTTTAAGCAAATGAAAGGACGTCTGTATAAATAAGGATGTGCATAAAGCAAAAAGGAAAAGAGAAGCTACAGGATAATGCATGACTTCATATATACCCCCACAGCTCAGCACGCTATGTTAAGTAAATGTATTCACGCGATATTAGAATTTTCTAAGAAAAAAATCTGCTGGGAGAAGAAATGCAGAAAAAAACAGAGAGGAACAACTCATCTCACAAAGGATTATAATAACTGTTAATATTTCGCTTTTTTAAAAAGCATTTAAGTATCCTTTCCTTCTGCCGTGCATATTATTTTTTTCTAGGTTTTGCTTTCGAGTGGAAAATAGTATAAATAAATAAATAAATAAATAAGCGGGAGTGTGAAATGTCGAAATGTTTCATTGTCGACGGTGTATTCACAACATCCTGATATGTTGCATATGTGCAAAGAGGAGAAGTAGAGGAGTTGTATCCACAAGGATAAATTATTGCCGGTAGAGTAAAAGAGTTGAGAGGGCATTTGAACAGCTTAAATTACGGCTTGTTTTGAATAAGAAAAAACAACTATGCACGCCATTCGGTGTGCGTATATGAGTTCTTTCTTGGAATATTAGGAGAAATCTGTAAACAAAAGTATGTGAAGAGTAGAAGGGAAAATGTGTGATGTTGAACATTCTACTTGTTGTCCTCAAATGGATAAGGTGAAATTTCAGATGGACTCATTCTATTATTTGCAAATAAATATGATTCATCTACTGTAAGTATTGTAATGACAAATCCAGGCGGTTAAACGTTTTGAGGATTTAGAACGTCGTCTTATATCATTTCTAGTTTTTAACTTGTGCCTTTCGTTTTGAAGATTTGTTAAGTTAAAGTAAATGTGAAATAACATGTGATATGCAAAGCATCAAAGATAATGTTACAAACTGCACATGCATAAATATGCACAGGCCCTTGGTTTAGGTACGTCTTTACAAAAAGCTTAAAGGACCCACAGGAATGTAGCCAGAGAAGATTAATTGCTGGCGATAAAAATCACACATTAAATACCAACACCTCACCTTACTTCACAAGAAGTAGCATCACCCTCTGAGACAAATCTTATACCCTATTATATAGCAAGCTGTTCATATCTACTGCCCAAAGTTATCAAACATCTTTTCTCATTTTTTAAATCTGCTCACCCTCCCATGAATATTCATGATGTTGTTTTAAAATTATCTGAGAAAAACCAAAGCAATGGATCATCTGGGACTCTGACGAAGCAACCACAAAATAATGAAGAAACCCCTAATCTAGATGAACACTAGAGTTGACAAAGTGACACTACGTAAAATCATCTGAGGGATGAAAGCTGCTGCTTTCAAGTTGGATTAGTAGGTTTTTTTTAAAAAAAAATGTCTCTGTCATCTGTATACATTCTACATCAGTTGAGAGAGAAAAGGATTGTCTCTGACTTTATTCTTTTCTCTATTAAATCTCCCCTTCCTCTTGTTCCAGTCTGTAAAACCCATATTGCAAGAATATCATGAAAGCTAGTTTTTGAGTGAATTTTCTCCTGAGCCTTTATTCCCATTAAGGATGATGATGACGCTATCTCTATATATACATGATGGTGCTATAAATATGCTATATAGTTTTAAACTGGAAAAGAAGATATATTACAGGCCGTCTCACAGCCTTCCTTTTTATGACACCGAAAAGGCCACCAAGCGGTTGTAAAAGTGTAGATGAGCTATCATAAAGGAAAAGATTGTTGTCTAAGATATGCATAATATAACATGCAAGCCGGCTTGAGTGTCTTTTACCCCTAAAAAATACTTCTCTATACACACAACCCTACCACCCCATTATACACCTCAACTTCTTCAAGTTGTTTCTTCAAAAGAGGGGTGCCATATCGGGGTAACATGAAGACTTATGTTCACACTCGAGTGCAATCCATTGCGGAATAGTTTTACATCCCATTTTCGGGAATCTCAATGGGAAAATGATAAACTGTTATACGAGCTAATCAATGCTTTACGAACATAGAAAAAATATACATTCAGTCCCGTTTTTTTCCTTCTCCATGTCCCTAAATCCGTCCATCATTCTCATTTCCAAAACGAGTTGGTAAAATACACATAACAACATTATAAGTATATTTTCTGGGAAAAGTAGTAGAAAAAAAACTTTTCTAGTTGCGTTCGTTTTCCTCTACCTCGTGTGTCTCCAATACGCTCTTCTTCGAGAGCTGTTTGGGTTACACCTTTGCATACAAATTAGTGCAACTTTTTTCCCTTCGGCTTCTCTCCTCATTCATAGATGCATTGCGAAACACACACATTCCGTGTATGTGTGTATTTTACGAAATACTAGTCCTCCCAACCGCATCAGCAGTCAGAGACGTTTTTCTCTACGAGTGTCTAGGATAGTAAAGTAGAATCACGTACGCACCTAGACGGAAAAAACATGCAGTTGCACACGCACAACTTTTTTTCTCTTTTTTGTTGCCATCTCCGTGAAAATGTGTGTGATGTGATATATGCCGTGGAGGAGGAACGTGAGAGCCCTTTACCTTTTCCAACATTTTTCTCAAGTCTTGTGGGGAAAGAGTATTATTTATATTCACTTATTTTTATGTCAAAGTCATCCTTATCAATTCCAAATTGCAATGCGTGGATTTTTGTGTGTGTGTCTGTTTGTCTTGGGAAAACAAAAACATCCCTAAGTTTGATTCCCCATTGATGGGTGCTGTTTTTCTAGGAACGTGGTTCACTCGAGGTGGCTTGTTTACTTAAACGTTGTTCGCCTCCATTATAGACGTCCAATCAAAGTCAAATAGTTGATGAAAGCTGTCAATCAAGGGGTTTCCTGGTGTATTAATTTTACCAGAATGGTGAAGTGACGACATGATAGAAGGGGGTGGGGTTTTCATGAGTTTTTCATTTTCTCTCTAAATTCTTGTAATTACTTTTCTTGTTGAGATAAGATTTTTACAAGATTGGAACAAAATGCAGCAATAATTTTTGCACACAAGGATGATCCCATCTGGTTATTTTGATGTTGGATTTTTTGGACAGATTTTTCTCCTTTTCTTGCTTCTGAACTTCGTCTTGCATTTCCTGTACATGGATTTAATTGAAGTACGTGCATTTCACTCACACAATCTTTGAATGCATCAATTGGAAAAGATTCGTTTTGAGTTTAGAAAAACACTACTCTTCACCGTACATTGAATACGTGTGCAGGTGATAATTATAAAAACACACGACAAGCTATACATTCAGCTCACCCAAGAAGGAATAAAGCAAGCTCGTGGTAGTTCATCATGTTCTGCGAGAAAAACATCTCTTCTGAAGGAGCATCTAACATAGTGTTTTTGAGCAACGGTTGTTTTCTTCTAAAAAACACAAACAACTTAAGGTTGGGTTGTTGTTTTCTCAATGTATATAGCATGTTTCGAGTTATTCTTCTTCCTTTTAAGCATATTTTTTGGAACATCTTATTAAATACTTTTTTACTCCAAAAATAAAAGAAAGTTTTTTTTTGGATGTTTTAAAAATTCATCACGTTCATCCACTCTTCCATCACAAAGCTTGTTCTTTCCGTGTATTGTCTGAAGAGAAAAAGGGTTGGATTTTTCGGCATGTGGACACGTATACTCTTGTAGTTTTTAGATTCACACTAAATGTATATCCCACAAAAACAAGGAGCATCAGCAAAAAACAAAGCATTTGGAAAAGATTCCAACAAAACCCAATGTATTTATATACTTATATGTGTATTTGCACCATCATCAGAGAAAATTCAACATTGTCAGAGGGAAATACACACATTTTTATCACAAGTCGTTTCCCTCACAGAGACTCAACAGGGGCAAAAATGTAGAAATTTTGGAGATGATGTGGTGATGCATCATCATCATCAGGAGCAGCATCCCCTGGAAATACATATATATATATTGTGTGCCATACCGCACCACCACCTCATCTCTTTTTGCTGCAGTGCAACCTCCTCGTCCAGCATGATTGCTGTGCCTTTTCCTGTGGATCGTGCCGACTTTCGTGTTTGTACAAGTCTAACTCTCTCATCCTGTACAGAAGGCTGAGCATGTTCTAACAATAATTTATTCCGTGTGTACAGTAATAAATTATGTGCACACAGCCGTTGTTCACACATTGGAAATTTTCACGGAGAGACGAGGAAAATTTCATATTTTTTCTTCGCTCTCATCTAAACTGCCGAATCACGTCCACACATGAAGCGAATGAAGCATCAAATAAAAAAAGAGAGAATTCGCTTGTCTCTTTCAATACACGAGAATTTTCTGCAAGGTGATGGGAAATTAGGGGTATTACGGGAATACAATTTTCTATCAAATTTTACAATGCATCCGCCTCCACGTCTTTTTTTATTAGGGCCTGCACATCCAGATAATAATATTAGCGAATACGTCCGCATCCCTGAGCATGGTTGATTTTGATGGGTGTGCAAAAAGTGAAGGAAAATCTAATCAGGTTTGAGGAAGAACGGAAAAGTCATGGATTTTCAGAAAATAAAGATGAAGGATGCACTCGAGAGTTTTCTTCTGGAGGCGGTTTGTCTGCTTTTTGAAGTCATTCGTGTCATATTATTCTACCTCTGTGTGTTTTGTAAAAACAGGATTTTTTTAAATAAATAAAAGTTGCACTGCATGTTTCAAACAACCGGTAAATCAGCCTGCTTACTACATCCCGGAACAGAGTGATCGTCGTAAAATATAATATACATGGTGAAAAATATACATGAAATTTTTGACGAAATGAATAGCTTGATTTGGCATATAAAAGCCAGAGGACTGGAACTACAAGAAATATTGACACAAGTAATAGAGCCGTACAAGTCGCAACGGTAATAAGTAGGGTTCACTTGACATTTTCCAAATTGGTAATCTAATAACCTCATGAATATGTATGGAGCCCGCTCTCACCAACCCAACCATACACAAAACTCATCTGATCTCCTATTGACAATTCCAATGCACTGTGTGCTCAAAAGGGAACTTTGTAATCATGCTTTCGCTCTTCCTCAATCATCATCATCCTCCTCCTCTTTTCCACTACATTCTTGCCTCTCTTCCGTTTCGGCATGAAGGGAAAAGCAGTGGAGGCTGTGGAAGCAGGGTTCCCTGCTGGAGAGAAAATGATGAGAAATGAAAGGGATGGATTTAGTGAAATGGAATCAAATAATGGGTATTAATGTTGGAAATGAGAATGAGATTATAACTAACAAGCGTACCCTTGTTCCATGCTTACTCAGTCATTCCTCCATTTATACAATTTTTTGTCATGAGGATTCCTCCAACCCACCCTAAGTCAACGTTGTCATCATCAAGATGATTTTGACAAAGTTGATGATAGGATTAGAGGGAATGAAGGAAACGAGGAAAAAACTGTTGAAATAAAGACAAAGTAAATAACTCGCATTATTTGAACGAAAAAAGCGACAAAAGAAAAAAATACTGTACAGTTAAAAATGTATTTTTCTTCTTCTTCTCTCTGACAAGCTGAGATTGTATAACAACTAGATGGAGTAGTGAAAGGGGAAAAATTGGAATATAATGTGCTGCCTCATATTACCACACCATGTTGATTAGCTAGTGTCACTCACGCAAATTTCCTTTATGACACGTGACACGTGAGCGGCTGTCGGGAAATGTATTTTTTTTTCGAAGTCGGCGAACAGACTAATTTGACGGTGGGATGGTGTGAAGGAGTTGAATGCTGTTGGGAATGTGTGTACGGTGTCAAGGGAAAATTGCTCAGAGTCAAGTTAACCCTTTTCATTTTGAGGAGGAGGAGGAGAGAAGAACGATAAAAGTGCATTATATACCAGACGGTTATTTTGACAATGGGCAATTTGTCCATGTAGTTTTGCATGTATGGTAATTTCACCAAATCACATTTCAATATCATTCCTCATGGGGAAATTTTCCTAATGGGAAAATCAATACGGGGCAATGCAATATAAACTGTGAGTAAAAGCTGAACAGTATTGTACACTGACTTTTCCTGCCGCAAGGGAAGTTTTAAAGGGTGACATTATTGATTATTCACTTTGGCGAGTTGACATTGTCGAGAAATATTCCCTGAGGCGGTTTTTCATTCACTAGTTGTTGTGCAAATGCAGCCGTAACCATTTTTACTTAAAAGCATACCGTCAACCAATGCAGCGACGGAAATTACTACACTATAGAATTCTAGTTTAATGGAGAAATGCCATGAAAAGAAACGAATACGACTCTGAATGCTGGTCTACTGCATCTGTATCAAATGTGAAGCGAGGGTGTATTCAATACGGCTAATGAAGTGTGTTAAATCCGGCTTGGATTTTTTTACGAATAAAAACTCAGTAAATGAGATTTATCGGAATAACCGCTCTCACAGAAAAAAATCCCTATTCAAACTTACACTCTCATAAGATGAATTAATGAATGTGGATATTACATGTGTACACATACACATGTCCCATGAATGATAAAAGTATGAGGTTGCTCAATAGAGAATTTTTATCCCGGTAAAAGACTGATTTTTTTTTGTTGAAACAGGATGATTGAGTTGAATTGTCTATGCACCATTCAACTAGAGTGTGTGCACCAATCAGTGGTTATTTTATTCGCTTTCTCAATTTATTTCTCTCTTCCTTTTTCTCTCCTAGAAATGTGAAGGACAGGAAGAGGCAAGGGAGAGAGAGAAAAAAAATTCGAAGATGAAAGTGAACGTTCATGTGTAGAAATAATACAGAGGTTTGAAGGAGAGAGGGTGACGGTAATGAAATAAAAAAATGTTGGACTTGTGGTTGAATTAGTGTTAGCTAAAGTTGGCATTGAGCAAAAGAAGGAAAAGATATACAGAGAGAAAATTGAGTAGGTGGGCTTACATTCTCTCCTGGAAATTGTGGAATGTTATATTATGTGTGTGTATTTTCAATTCACACTTTCACTCTTGAGCATTTTTTCCCCTTGCCTTTTATAAAAAAAGGACGAGAAAAGGAATTTTGAGAAGAGACTCGGCTGTAAATAAGTGCTTGTGTGACGAGTCAGCACTTCATATATTAAATTATCGTCTTGTTCATCATTGTAAATGTGCTTGAATTCAAGAGATTTTTTTTCCTTCTGAAAGGAACCAACGACAACTGCACATATACGAGGACGTGTGTGCTCAGAAATAATATGGATGAATGAAAGATAGACAAATGGAATAGAATTTTCTCTGATTTCGAGGGATGGTGACATTTTTCACCGATGTTTTTGTCATTTGTCCAAAACCATGAAGGGAGCCAAGATGAGATTTTTTGGGGGTAGCCTTTAGAGAGAAAAAACAATAACAGTTTTAGCATGAGGATAATATTATTTTCCTAGATAAGATTCCTTCAAAGTTCTCTGTGTATATATACGCCCCCGGAATGTTATCATTTTAAATCTGTCAAGGAGAATCGTGCAAGTTGACAGGGAGTTTTGCATAGAAATAGAAATCATATTTTATCCCGTGTCCTCTCATCCGTGTTCTTGTTGACTTTTTGAAAGTCGCTTGAGTCGCTATCCTATTTGGGATGAAGGGGCATGGTAAAAGTATCAAATTGAATGGTGCAATATGGAAAAGTAGTCATTTTTCTACAGCTTTAGAGCACATGCACCAAATGCATGTTCGAACATTGTTTTATATGGGAGAATACTTTTTCGAGGTTATTTTAGGATGCATGAGTAGAGCGGATGTACTTCATGGAATTGAATGTGTTTGACACAATGGATGATAGATTCTGTCCACTGATATCACTCTATTTCCCTTTTTCACTGTTATGAGATTTGGGACTAGTGACTCGTGAAAAGTCATTTCGCCGTACCCTTTTCAAAAACACATTCCTTTTAATCTTTTCAACAGCAGTAGAAATAACCACTGCTCAATTCTGGACATGAGGATATTTTAATATTTTTGTTCGTACGTAGTGATGTAGCTTCTATGTTAAATCTGTAGATGGTGACTATTAGTTCATCATTCCATGATCCTCATTGGTCGTTGAAATCTTCCGTTGAAGATTGCCAAAGCAAACGACCTAAAGGCTTCGCTTAAACTTAATTGGCGTGCCTAGCAAGGGTAATGTTGTCTTTCCCAATTAACAAATTTCATAGCCATGTCGGTCAACTGATGTCAAAAGATCGCCTAAGGAATACCCAACTGACAATCATGGAAGAGGACATCTTGTTTCCTGCGAGTTGTTCCTTAATCAGAATTAGAATAGCCCAGACTCTAAGAAAAGTTTTTTTTACATGTTCAACTCCAGACAAATCTCTTGTTTCTGTGTCTCCTTAATTATATCTAAGAAAACCATAAAGCTTTTGTAATAATAAGGTATTTAGAGGCTGGCAATGTACCCAAAACACGTTCTTGTCCTTCCTAGAACTCTGATGTTTGTTGGTCTTGAAAAAGGAAACTTATCCTTCGGCTCTCTCTCTCTCTGTTTTCTGCTAATAAACTTGCTTGGATGACCAGCAAAATTAGAAAAGTTTTTCTCCCGCAAAAGAAGAAAGTTAATTAGGCCTGTTTCCACTCGTTGTTTCATTACTTTCTACGTATTACAATAACCACAGTCAGTGAACCATATGCACCCTCTGATGTATTAGTTGAAACAAAGTACATCAAACTCTGTGTATTTTTTGCCTGCTGGCCAAACACCACAATTTAGGATATGTTTTCTGTACCCAATTTCTCATAAAATGGAAGCCTGCTACGAGACCGGGATTATGACCTCTTCCCCTTTTCTCGTAATGTCTAGCGCCTCCAGTCATCTGAAACTCGGCCAGGGAACTAACTGGATAATAATAAAGTCGTAAAAGGAGAAAAAGAAAACTTTGTTTTCATCGGAATCATTTTGTCTCCACATTTGAGGATATAGTTTTCCTCCTAGTTTAATGGAGAATTCATTGGTTATGATTAAGTGGAAACGGTCAAGACACATTCACTTGAGGGGGAAGATTAAGAGTTATTCTGGTGCAGTGTACATTAATTTCTGTATGCTTTATGGATTATGAAAGAGCGATAAACCACCCAAGAGCGGTTTTATGGATGGGCAAACTCAATTTTTTCTTCTTTTTTCTCTACTCTTGAGAGAAAACTCTTTGCAACCAACTTCATTTCCATATTTTAACCGTAAGGAGAGAGGGAATATGCAGAGGATATTTACCGTCAAGTATATTTTGCATGAGGAATACGTACTTTCCACCACCTTTTCATCCTCATCCGCCACTTTCAACTTTAGAGAATTTTTGACTGGCTGCCTACTTCAGGAATTTTTCCACGTAGGGCTCCCTCCGAAAATTCAATTGAATATAGAGCAGCCATGTGTGGAGTACATGGAGGAATTCTTGCCATTTTCCCAGACTGCCAATAACCACAAAGGAATTCCCTATCATTCAATAATATTCTCAGTAAAAGAGAAGGACATGCAGGAGCTTCTCTTTTTAGAGTAAAATTGGATTTTAAAATTCTCTCATGAAATCCTCTCTCGAAGGATGTTGGCTTTTATTAGAAAATTCCTCAGCATACGGTATTTCCCTTGTCATTAGTCTAAACGCACGTATTTTTCACCTTGTTCTCAGCTCCCACCTCTTTTTTTGCACACGACATGAGGATTTTTTCCTGGAAAAATTTAATCTTTAATTCTCATTACACCTCTATTCCCCCATTACGTGTCGACATGTATGAAAAATCTAATAACAAGTATAGAGCGGGAAAATAAATTTTTTCTCCATAATTTTTATTTTCTCTTGGGTTCATATTTCTGCATCATCAAGCATAACGTGGCCGAGCCGTTCGTCTTGTTGTCTTCTTGGAAGAAAGTGGAAAGGAGAGCAGAGGACACATCAATATTCCTTAACTTCATCATGATCCATTTAAAGGTTATATGTATGTAAAGTAGAGAAAGGAACAAATAGTGTGGTCGACATGGATATGTAGAGAAGTAGAAGGTTCTGTGAAAAAGGAGAGCACATCATGAAGATCTTTGCTTAGGAGATCATGATGTTCATCCTGAGAATTACTTTCCTCTAGGTATATTCCTTCACACGGGGAGAATATGTGCTAGTGATAATATTAGCCTTTTTCTCAGAAATATCCTGTAAAGGGCAAAGACAAGGGATAAATATAAGGGAAAGTGAAGCTGGTCGTGGTGAGGAGAGAGAGGATGCTAATATTTGAGGGAAAAAACTTGAGGGAATTCACAAAGTCATCTCACGTTCACACGAGATCGTCGGAATTCATTGATATGCCAGCATGTAATAAGCATCGTAAATCCCGTGATTCCCTTGTAATTTTGACCAAAGGAATAAAAGACGGAAGAGTTAGCACTTTTCAGCTGGAGAATATATATATATGCATAACAGTAGTATAACATGAAGTTTATGTGTATCACCACGATAAACCAAAGTAAGCTTATAAGTATACCCAGTGAGTAAATAAAATACGGGATGGAGTATGCCTTTGTAGATTTTCTTTAGCTTTCCTCAAGTTGACGCTTGCACGACGAGGAGAAAGTATGCGACGAAAAAAAATGTGAATGGAACTCTGGCATTTTTCTAAGAAATGGACTTTGTCGCTGAGCTAAGGCTCCTTGCATCAAAGATTCGCGCTTTTTCTCTCAAAGTGATCAAGTGAAATTCTTTCATGTTCTCTGTGTAACTTGTGTATCTCTCTGAGAAGAAGTTTTCTTCTTCTTGTCTTGCTCTCTTTTTTGAAGGAAGGAAAAATGAAAGAAGTTTGGGAAAAGTAAGATCTTCTCTGAAAAAAAATATCGGACGGACATGGCTTGAGAGCAATACCATGTTCCGTTATAATGCATATAATGTCTGGAAGCTTGTGTAAGAGTTTCTCTTATGAACTGCGATTCTCTCTCCTTGGGAAAAATTTTCCTCTCTCTTGGTGATATCCTTCTTCTGTAGGGAAAAAACTGAGAGAGAAGAGTACTGGCAGAACTGAAAGTTGTGGATGGATGCACCATCCGCTTTTTAGTATTCTGCACGGCATCCCTTCCACTTCGTAGGGATCTTTGTAGCCCGCTCGCTTCACTTTCCTCTCCCTTTTCCCTTTGCTGAGGGGTTGCTTTCGTCATCTGACTTTGGAGTGGAGTGCACGTCGTCTGTGTACAAATATGCCTAGCTTTAAAAAAATATGTACCGCCAGCCTAGCTGAGAAAAAATCCTGTGGTGGTATAATGTGGCTGGAAATGTGCATTATGAAAGGAGGATATGGGCTATCCTTTGAAAAAAGGTGAACAATTTACTAAAGTCAGCGGAATGGACACTTTTTTTCTTTCACAGAGATCACTGGAAATATAGCAGGGTAAAAAATTTCAGGGAATTTTTCCCCCATCAGTTCATTTTTCACATCTTTGATCTTTTTCCAGTGTCCATCATTCGTTTTCCCTGTCAGGGAAAATCATTCCAGTCAATTCTCCAGTTCAGTCATGCATTGACTTTGGAGTAAATGGCATTTTTTGTCATGATGGACTTTGAACATTCATGAAGTTCCAGGATATATCATGTAGCATTCTTTTCTGTATAGACGTTATCACCCAACTTTCACTTGTAGATTCTTCCCTCTGACAAGATGACACGGAGACTAGATCCCTAGACAAAAAACGTATATTTTGTTTAAAAAAGTCATAAAAATTCCACCAGCAACTTTCCCGTTCCAATTGACCTGCTCCAGAGAAAGTGGAGATGACCAAGTAATTAAATTATCTGGGATGGATATGGATATGAATAAAATATTCATTACGGATTCTACACCATCATCACTGTCCTCTGCAATATACCACTGGAGAAATATATAAAAGCCAATGTGATGATGCCAACGATGAAGCCACCCTTCTTGTACATCTTAGGGTTTGTTTTTACGATCAATTTCAACCTGAGCACGCTCCCTTCTTGACTCATCATCCTAACACCTCATGGCCCATTTGGAAAAGCCGCCTAGAGGCATTACCCTGAATTTTAGAAGGCACCAAGGATAGAAAAAGAGACACAAGCACGAACGAGAAACATGCTCCCTTTGTTGAATCCTAAGTGAGGACAGGAGTATTTTTTTGCAAAAAGAAAGTATATCACAGTAGATGAGAAATGTGTTAAAATAAGAAACTCACTCATATGTCCATTGCCAACATCGTAAAATAATACTTTGAACTGTATAAAATTTATCTGTTACATATATCCCCATAATCCGTCTCGCCGAATGTTGTTGTCCTACTTGATAATCATATTACGAGGTTAAGTCACACGTAATCTGGAGTGGGGATGTGGACTGTTTGAAGGAGAAAAAAAATCAGGGGAAACTTATTTTTTTAGTATTCTCGTCGAGCACCCCTTCAAGGCATGTCGGTTGGAGGAACACTATAGTTCTACTATTTTTAAAAGTTTAACAAGCCAACATTCGCGAAATAAAGTAGTGCGACAAAGCCAGACTTGAGGATTGCAATACAGATGGAGAAAAAAAGTCGTACTTGGAGAAAAATCCATTGAATCATCTTCCCCTTGGATTTTTACGACGTGGAAAGGGAAAATGTGTGACTTTGCCACTCTCACGTTTCACCCGGAGCCCTTAGCCGAATACGGAATAAGATGGTGTGTGAGCTTGTGTGTGCCGCTGAGGACATGAAAGAGGGAGGAATTGGGGAAAAAGCAGTGAGCAAGCAAGGCACGCTACTAGCGTCCTCATCATCATCGCTATATCACGAACTTCCACTGAGCCGTGCCACTCCCTCACTAATACATTTGGAGGATGAAGAAAGTTCCTGATAAAAAATAGTCGTTCACTTTTCCCCAAAAAAATGTGTTTGAGATAATGGGAAGATGTGATGGGGACAACAATCCTGATGGTGGAAAGCATTGTCGTTTTATTTTTTTGCTGACGTGGGAAACATTTTCGTCTGGAAAAAAAAATTTGCTCACATTTTGCAACACATCTTTTATTTTTGAGGTTACGTGTAGGTGGTATTGTGGCGGGAGGGGATTCGACCTCCAATGTCAAGTGAGCCATTGAAGCACCCAGTTTTTTCCCCTCGTGATGACGATGATGACAAGGATGATCCCGATTCCATACAAAGTAGCAGTGCATATAGATCTCCCACAATAGCCATGTAGCACACGTAGGTCCTCTAAAGTTTACCACTTTTTTTGCCGCCGCAATCACATATGCAACGACTGTAGCAAAACTACAACGGAATGACAATTTCGTTATAAAAAATCCACTTCTTCCTCCTCATGTCGTCGTTGTGTTGTGTGTCCCCTTGCGTGTGTTTACATAGGCGAGTTTTCAGTTCTGTTTTTTTCTCCTTGTTTTAGACGATGCTTCACTTACATTCACTCTTCGTCATCCCACTAAACCCAAAACCGTCATCATCATTCTACTGATGATGGCTGTGATGTTGCCGTTGCCACTGGTGTATTTAGAGGAGGATGAGATGATCATCATCAGCATGAGCATCATGCATGCATTTCATACAATCCATTCCTTTCATCGAGCCATTTGGAGAAAAACGCTTTTTTTGAATACTAAAAGCACACACACACAAACAGTGTGTGTGTGTGTGTGACCAAAAGAGAGAAAACCGAGTCATGCAAACCACCAACACGTTCTTGAGCTTTTGCGTGAATAAAAATTTTGATTTTTTTCTCCCTTCTTCAGTCTCCTGTCACGTTGCTCTTGTTAAAACCTGTGGCACTCGGTGAATTAGCTGTTGAGAGTTTTGTGTCTCGCCACAACCAAATGGTTTTTATAAGTTTTTGGTGTTTACACGTAAATTTTTGAATGCAAATAAAAACAGAGAGAGAAAAAAAGGAAAATGTTTCGCTTAACCACGCTTGTCAGCACCGTGACGTCGCGATAACGTCGGTGGGGCTCAGGTAGCAAAAAAGGATTTGAGTGTTTTCAATGTTTACCAGTATGGGACAATTTGTAGAAAAATGTGTACCCGATGAAGCTACTCTTCTTCTTAGGAAAAATGTTTGACAAAAGTCCAATGAACCAAATCGTTACGGCCATTGTCATCCTGAATGAAATGGATCAAAGGAGGAAATGACAGTTACATTGTTTTAACAAAAACTGAAATAAATTGTGCATGTACATTAAGGAAATTGCTATCTCGGTTGTTTTCCTGTACATTTGATCAAAACTTTGATGATTTTCTTAGTTTTTGTGAAAAATACCCAAAACATAATATTCTCAACAAATTCCAAAATACACTTAAGATGTCTTTACCATACGGTAGTGTTAAACTTTCGTAACAATATTTTACATTCCTAACATTATTCCGTGGAAAGATGGGGATTTTCCTGAGTTATCATTGGAAAGCTGACAGGGAGCGGAAGTGAACGGGGGCGTATTTTTTGCATGTGGTGGCCACGTATTGGAGCATGATTTTTGGGCAAGGTGAAGGATATCCTGAGCACTTAAAGCTCCTTTAGTATCTCTCAGAATGAAAGGGATATTCCCTCATATCCATCAAAAACAGGAAAAGGAGAGAGATATGCAAAGAGAGAAAAAATGAGCAAAGGCATTAGCGGATATGTTGATGGTAGCCCATATCCCAGTCATGATTTCCCTCCAACGAGTATGAATAAAAGACGAGTATTATTGTTATCACCTCGTAAAGCCGTATTTAAAATGGGAGCTGCTCAAGCTCACCTCTCAACAAAAGTTGCTCAATAAACCTAGGAAAAAATGAGGATGAACACAGGGTGAATTTTAAAATACATATTTTAGCATAAGCAGCCACTCTCTCCATAACAAAATACTCAAGACAATAGGAGGAGCACAAGCATCCTCTCATACATCTCCATAATCATCAACATAATGCAGACAAGAAAAGAAAAAAAAGTAAAAGTTGAAGTGTAAAAATACTAAAAAGAAAGAAAAAAAGAAAGTTTTTCTTTTTCACAACGCTCCTTCCAAGATATATATCAAATGTACATGTACATCAAATTCCTACACTGATATACTCAACATCTGTGAAAAGAACGGTGAAAAAATTCTCCCATTTTTATTTGTGAAAAGCAACTAAAAATTACATATAACTCTTCTCTCTCTCGTAAAAGGAGTTCACAACTTACGAGAGAGAGAGAGAGAAGAAACTCAAAAAAAAATACCAGCCAAGCCTGCCTCTCACCCGGTCTCAACATGCGCCAAAGGATTTTCACCAGCCGTGACGGCCGTGCTTCCGGTGGTAAATGGACCAATCGGAGCCAGAGCGGGTTGTCAGTTATTGCCTTTATACGGGCATTAGCAGAGAGTGGAGAAGAGCTGAGAGTGAGCATACATTCATCCTCTATACAAAATTCCCCACTATCTTTCAGCTCTGGTTTCTCTATAGTTTTAAAAAGAGGGAGATCCTCACAAGGTATAAAATATCCAAATAAATACATATCTTCACTTATATTCCTTGGTGTTATGGTGTATGCTCCCTTGCTTACAAAAAACTTACCCTTCTTTTGCCCAACTCCTTTTGTGTGAGGGAGAGAGAGAAGAGCACACCACGAGGCACATACAAAACATCCACCACCACTACTCCCGCTGACTTCTCAACAGCACGAGCGAGCCAACTGCTTCACTTTTTCCTTGGAAGCCCGTCATCATCAGCTCTACTTTCCACTTCTCACGTACTTTCTTTAGCTGAACAAAACCAAGCACATTTTCCCTTCTGCTTTGCAAGCTCCTTTTGAGCTATTACTATCATCATCAGGATCTCGGAGAAAAAGGGGCAATAACAGTTTCAGCCTTTCAGAAACACCAATCATTGGGAATGTTATTACAAATCTTTGGAATATTTACATAGTTGCGAACGAGAGGATAAAAACGATTGGAAGAGTTTTCTTTCTATTTTTTTCTTCTTCTCCCTTTTCTTCCTCTTCGTTGAATTCAAAAAAAGAGAGCCGCATTGTGTGGATCCCACTCCAGCTGGAGTTCGGCCAAGGGATAGTAGTAAACAAAAACAAGAGGGAAAAGTAATATTTTCCTTTTTGATTCTTCATCCAACTTTTGTGTTTTCTCATTAGAATCCTTTATGGAGTCAAGTGAGGGCAGACAAAACTAAAAGAGGTCGTAGTGTGCGTGTATGTGTCGTGATTAGCAATTCTCATCAGGGGCTCCATTTTTTCCTCGGGATATGTGCCGTATTCATCATTTATCGTAATTCATTACTGGAGCTAGAACGTTTGTAAAAAAAACTTTTATTCTCCTCAAGATCACGAATAAAGATTTTCTTAGATTTTCTTTCTCCTCAGGGAAAGAGGAAAAATAAATAAGAGGTTTATATCATATCGCGCATGCATGATATTTTTTTTTACTCAAGACTCATTAATATTCCGTGGCGATGTGAGCATTGCGCTGCATCACTAATTATTATTGAGTACGGCTCAGCATTCTTCTGAGAATTTGTAATTTTTCTCCAACTAGAATTGTGAGTGGGGATAAGAATCTGACAAAAACAGTGTGGTTGTGACAGTTTCAACACAAAACAAAAACTTTTGACTTTGACCGCATAAAAATAATTAAAACCATTTATGCACAGTGAGTAAAACTACATAAAGGGAGGAAGGGAGAGAACAAGGGGAAAATTATCAAGATTTTTCCCCTTTTAAAATAATTTATTAACTCAGTGTTTGTGTAAATTGCATTACTGTGGAATACTCAGGTAAACAAAGCTAATGTTTTTTTCCTGTCCAAACCTAAGAAAAAAGTGTAGAACCGGAAAATGCCATCATTTTCCTAATTTTTACCCACATTAATTACTCAATATTAGATTACAGAAGGAAATCTAAGTGCGAAATGAATACACGTTGGAGAAGATAAGTTTTGATACAGTATATAAAATCCAATTAACTCTGTAGATAAATCTTTCAAAGGAAAAAAAATGGGAGTTAATGGTCTATAAAAATTGCTATCGTGTTGTTGGTAATTGTTTTAAAAAGCTATTTAGGATAGCACTTTTGTAATTACAATTCATACCGAGAATCATCTTACTCGCAAATGGCAACAGTCCAATTTTTTCCATGAAGTACAATATCCTATCGTGCCCGACAAGGAAGGATTTTTTTCTCTCCTGGAAATTTCCTCTTGTCTCACTGGTTCCAAAAGAAAACTGCATAAGAAAGCCATTTGAATCTATTAGGGAACAATGAAATAAAAAAGTAGCAATCTCGTATTCCACTACAGACTCGTCGTTGATGACCAGTAAGCAACATAGAACAGCTTTCATTATTACTTTGGAAAGGTATAAACATATGAAGACATTAGGTAGGAAAATGCATGCAGACTAGTGGGGTGATTACAATTACGTGGAGCAGTTATGCAGAATGATTGTAGCGTGGGGATAGGAGGAAATAGAAATTTTTCGAATGCCACCACACCGATCAAGTCCTTAGAAGCACGAAGGACTGTGGCTGTTATTAACTTGGGCAGCGGACCGGTAAACCGTTTGACNGTGGCTGTTATTAACTTGGGCAGCGGACCGGTAAACCGTTTGACCAATTATTTTGGTTCGCTTGCTACAACACTGCCTGTGGGTTTTGCGACGGTTTTGAAGTTTAATTTGAATTGGAAAAAGTTTTAGAGGAATAGAGGAGGAATTTTAGAAAATTTGGGTAACTTAAGAGCTGTATGCAAATTTCTGAAATCTAAATTGAGTTAATTTAAAACCCCAGATGAATATCGTCCCGAGTGTCTAATGACAAAACATGAAATAGGCAATAGTTGATTTCCTTCTGTATCTAATTTTAAATGTTCCCTGACTCGCTGAATTGTTAGTTAGTTTTGACATTTTGTGGTGTTGTAATAAAAGTGAAACTGGCGGGTCCTTGGGGTGGGGTGCCCGGGCTGGGCGCCATGTTACCTTATGGTGCCGTAACGGCAATGGATTATGCCGTTGCGGCTGGCCAATTTCATCCCAGACAGTCACCTGTTAATCCAGCATTTACTCACTCATGGTATGTATTCCTAGTATTAAAATTTAACCTCATTCTCTTTTTCTCCATTTTTCAAAACAGTTATTTTTTAGTACATCATATGTGTTCCTCGTTATAATGTGATATTCTACAATGGAATGATCAATCTCAACTTTGAAGATTTTTCATTTAGGCATCATGCAGATGCATCTCGTCTAATTACTTTCTGTGGGAAATCTTCCTCATATCGAAATAATCAATCTCCAATCAAATTTTCTGCTGACTAATGTATTCATTTAGCGAACCGCCAAGATAATCAGACTACAAGCAGAGCAACATGAAATACACGCGCGTGTGGACCCTAAAACATAACTAGCAAAAATGTTTCTACTTTCACATCTTCCTCCCCATTGGCTTCTCTCGAAAATTTAATCAGGTTGCTTTATCCCATCACAAGGAAATTATTAATATCTTCATGAGAGAGTTAAAATCTTGGGAAATAATGACAACTGAGATGAGCGAACCGCCAAAGTCCCATTTCATTTTAATCTTCCGCGTCCACTCAGAACGACACTGATAAAATAAAAAAACCATCAAGATAAAAAGGCGTGTGCCCGGGTAGCAAGGGAGTTTGCTATCTGGAGCATTTTCTCTTTTCTCCTTCTCAGCAGGGAAGGAAATTGCTTCTGTTCGAGGAAACGAAAAGAATGTCATATTTTTAATGATGCCTCTCTCCTCCTTAACAAAAACACTCAAAATGTATTAACTCAACATTTAAAACTATTTTTTAATTGTGTGCCACCTTCTTATCTCGACCACTAGGAGAGAGAAAAAAACATTTTCTCGCATGCCAACATGTACCCCATGTAGGAATGCTAGGGTAGAGAAAAATCCAACAATTTTTCCCATCTCGAAAGAAACAGCTACTTCTCCAACCAGGCCAATTTCGACTCAACCACTGCCCCGCAGTTTTTCCTCTCGCTGCTGATGAGTTGTTGCTTCCAGAGGACATTGGGGAGCGATAAATTAATAACGTTGTGTTCCCCCTTTTCTGTCAGATGAGAAAGACAATAGGGATATCTACCTTGCATATCTATTTCAACTCTTGGAAGCTTATTTGTTCCTCATCTCCATCACAATTTCCCTCCTTGTCCTTTAACCTATAGTGTACTTGTCCATGAACAGAGAGACCATGGTATGCCCCTTATGTAACTTTTAATGAAAATCTCGCTTTTGCAATTGCAACATGTAGAAATGCTTTCGCATCTCCTCTGAGAAATCATTCATTTTCTTGAGATTGAAGAAGGAAAATGAACAAGTGGAATATTTCCCTATAATTCATCCTGATCACTGGCACAAGTGAATTGTCAAAGAGAATATTAGCCTAAGACTATGCTCACGTTTTCGTGTGAATGAATGAAAACTAAAGAATGAAAGAGGTTCAGTTTCCATGCAAGTTTTTGCGGTTGATGATGCTTTCAAACATAAGAAAAATATCCTGAGCTTGAATGTCTGCATGTTCAACTCTGGATTTGAGGCTGGTGAGTCAAGTAGCCGTAGCGAGAGTGAGCTCTCTCGGAGGAGAAAAGGATATCGGCATTTGTTTTACAATTCATTTAATTCATTATACAGTCCTGTCTCGCATCTCTTTAGTATTCATAACGTGTGGACTTTGAAATTCTCCTCGAGCTTTGTAAGCTCTCCTCTCACTTCACCGTCCTTTTCTTGAGGTACGGCTGTACACACACACACATGCTGTGAGACAACAACTGTGGAAATTACCAAGCTCATCTGAATCTTGTTACTTGGAGTGGAGCTGGATCTTATGTATGGGATGACTGACCCAGCAAGCGAGTCATCATCATCTTGGCTATCTTAATAGGCATTAGGAAACCATAATATTTTCCTTTAAAGTGATACCCTATCATGACACCAGACTCCATGAAAGTAAAAGTCTTACAAGCTGTGTGAGAAGTGTGTGTGTGTCTTATGGATCTCTACAATAATTTGTTTCAATTGTATGCACAACTCAGTTTCAAGGGGTGAGAGAGGTGGCACAATGTATAAATGCGTTATACACTTGGCTTTTGAGAGTCACGACTGACAAGTGCAGTTTGCTTTGGTTTTTTGTTGAGACCTTCGAACAAATGATTAATTGGACATTCCAACACCGCATCCAGCTCACCTCTCTACATTTTATTGTTTCGAAGGCGGCTCAAACTGTCAGGCACGGGATAAATATTACGAGATGCATAAAAGGAAATAGAGGGATGCACTCTTTTTGCCCCGAGATATATGCCATTGTTTTGAAAGAAGATCATTTGTCATGTTTTCTGTATAAAATTTAAATAAACTAGTATTCCACCATGTGCTACACTTTGTATAAGGCATTCCCACTTTTCCCCAATGTCCATTCACGTAACCTGGATTTTTTTCTTGAGGCAAAATTAGCCCATGTAGAAGTTGGCACATGATTACCCTCAAAGAAATATGTCGATAACCTAAATCACAAATTGAATTCCGCAACCAATCTCTTGCCAGCGAAGTTAGGAAAACTCTGAAGACTCTAGCTTCCTACTCTCTCAACTGAGGAACCAGAGGAAAAATAACTTTTTTCTTGAGAAGATGGATTAGATCAGTAACTACTCCTAAAACTACTTCCGTTCGTTACATCTTCTCCTGCTAATACTCTGATGAATAGTCGAGAAAATTCGACGTGGTTACAGTTTTTCCAGAGAAAGTAAACTACAACCAAGCCGAGCCGAGATGAGCTCTCTACCAGACACATACTTTTTTGTGGTGGAAAAAGAGAGAAAAAACGATAAAAAAGGAATACTTCATTTGATCCTCGCCACCACTCTTTTTTTTTCGGGTAAACCCCTGAGATTCCGTTATTATCCATCCAATTTGTCCAATTGTGCTGGCAAAAACGGTCAAGTTGGGAATCTCCATGGACAGACTGGCAAAGCTTACGATCAAAAAGGAAAAAAGTTCCAAAGAAAGGGAATGAAACCTTCCTCTCTTTTTTATTCTGTTACCCAGAAATGTACACAATTCCATGGCCGATCATCGACAGTGGTAATTTTCATGAGGGAAACATTTCTTTTTCTGGAATGATAGGGAAAAAATTCTGTATTTCGTGTAAAAACGTTCAACACGTCGATGTGTGTGGATGGAGAACTGATGAAACCTAAATAATGAAATAATTCCTAGCCACTTTTCCTCGTAAATGAGCCCAGGGTGGGGATGAACGGATGAAAAGTTGGATCGCTTAGTCGTCATCATTACACCAACAAAATGACTCGAGCGATTATTATTCATTAGTACATATATCATCCTTTACATTGTAGTCACACTGTAATTCTAATATAGCTCTTTCATATTTGTTTTTTACTGATTTGCAATGGGAAGATCAATGCTAAACTTGCAATTAGTATGAGGAATGAAACAAGCTTTACAATTTTAAACGGTAGCTGAACCTATATTAGGCATGGCATTCACCTCGACGCTATATGCAGTTGGGCGTATACGAGAAAAATATATTTTGTATTTTTTGTGAAGGGGAAAGGTCGTCTCGTTTAAAGACGGAATTGTATTCCTTCTACAAGTCAACGTCCTATCAATACATGGGATCAATCTCCTTGTCATAATGTGTTTTGTAATGAAATCGAATCCTACATGTGACCACCCGGATATGTCATCATTATTATGAAAGAATGGCAGTATGTGTTTTCTAAGGATATAGCTAAATATGAGTAACATTGGTATATTGTGTGTTGTCGGAAGAGGTGGAATCCGACACGTTATTAATGTATATATTATGGAAATGAGAGTGAGCCCCGTAAATGAAGATTGGAATAGGGACACAATGTGAGGCACACAAGAGGGGTGAGATAAGGCTAGTTGAGAGTCGACACTATACAACTATAATTTTCTTTGACTTCATGCTCTCGTGTTTGGTAATAATTGGAGTTGTGTGGAGGAGTTGAGCAAATGTTTCCAGAGAGGTTTTACAAAGTATTTGTCTTGAAAAAGGGAAATCCTATTCGGCTTTTTCATCTCTCCCCAAAAAATAACAAATATTTCATCAGCTATGCATTGTATTCGGGGGGAAATAAGGTATCCGTTGGTATTTTTGTACTTGGAGATTTTCAGCATGAAAATAATATTTTAAGTTTAATGCCAACATTTATTTATTTTTGACGATGGGATAATGTCTATAGTAGATTTCTGCTGTTCGTTTGATTATTTTTGGATTGTTTATGGTTCGTGTTAGCCCTTGTCCCTTTTGGTACTGTTCAGTTAAAGGCGAATTTAGGTTTTCTCGCCGTCCACACTTTTACTTAAATTTTACCCGGGTTGTTGACGATGATGATAATGATGATGCTGTGGTGTTGCGGAGAGTTTGTTGCAGCTGAAAAGTGTGAAGTGGAAATGATTCGAAATCCATTGGGATTCCATTCAAGCTCCATTTCCATCAAGAGAAGAGAGAAAAAAGTGAACGGATAATGTGGGATGTGGATCGGATAGAGTTCCACTTTTTTCACTCCATTCTACTTCCACTCCCTTCAATGCATTATATATGCTTTTTGTTGGCCAGGGTGCTGGGTGGGAATTTACTTGGAAATTATAGCTGCACAGACCAGTGTGCACAAAGTGGAGGCGATGATGGCGATCCTTCCATTTAAACTGGAAAAGCATGGTTTTCCCATGTGTTTAAAATTGTGAACATCAACCCATCTTTGTAGAGATAATCTTATGATCTGGACTAATAATGAATTCCATTGCATTAGGGACAAGATGACGAGACGAAAGTGGGAATGTTTTTTTTCTCTTCTCATTTGCACTTTTTTGAGTGGACTTTAGCCAGAGAACGGAGAGTGGAGTTTGAATAAGTTATTTTGTGATGGAATGGAATCCAATAAGAACAAATCTAAGGGGACTAGCTTTTATGCATTTTCAGCTCTAAAACGTAATTTCTTTTTGATCTCCTTTCCCAACTGTCCACTCTCTAAAAAGACTAATGATTCTTGGAAAGGGATTTTTTAAAGGAAACGTGATTCAGCAGAATCAATAATGACTTTGAATTCTTTTTAAGAAAAAAAATCAGATAAAAATACATGCATGTGTAATGTGTATACACTTCAAGCAATTTAAAATTGTCATCTACTTCACCCTTCCAACTTTTGATGTAGCAGCGGCAAAATTGAAAAAGAAATACATTTTTCTCTCCTTTCTGTAATAAAAAGCTTCTCTGGACAGTTCTAATGGTCACTCAAAGACATTATTTTATGATTTCATTTTACTTTTTCACTTTTTTTCTCCTAGCCAAAAAAAGTGAAATAAGATCGCATAAAAAGCGGATATAAAAGAAAAGCGAAGATACTCTCTCCAAAGCTATCCAATATTTATGGAGCAGTATGTTTCTTTCTTCTTTTCTGGAAAATTTCATTTTCACACTAGCCCGCGACACACAATCCATCTAATCATTACCTTTTATCCATCCTCATACTTTTTCACTTTTATCGTTCCTCTGAGATTGCCCAACTTGGAGAGTACAATGTATGGCTGTGTAACCTCATCCACATTGTTTTCTGTATTGTCCAGCTTTAAATACAATTTTTACATTTGGCCCTCCTCCTCTCTGACAATTTTATGTGTTTCGCCGGCTTTCTTTCTCTTGGTCTCGTTGCGCAAGGAAACCCGTCCCGAGAGACTTGTTGCCTTTCACTTAACAGTTTCTAATGCCCTCACAGAGTTTGCTTTTGGTGGACACGACATTCCAGGGAAATGTAAACGCTTGAGAGGCAAAAGAAAGAAAGAATAAAAGGAGCAGAGTTCAATTTCACTCAATTTCCAGACACAAGTGCTCCCATTCTTTGAGGACATATTACAACGAATAGAACACACAGAGAAGGAGAGACAAAGTCTCCCTTACACTCTGATTTACGGGACACTAATAACTATGGACACGTCCGTAGAGAGAGGAAGGGCGAAGGAGATGGAATGGTCCATTTCGCCTTTATTTTTTTATCCAAAAGTATCCTATCCAAAATGCGTATTGCGCTTCTCAAGTGTTGATCACATTGGACTCTGTGTAGCGTTAAGTAAAATGAGTGGGAATGGTCACATGATATGGGAGTGATATGATGATGGTATTACAGTTTTTTATGTCTTCTCCTCCATTTCACTTTGGTGGAGAGAAAGAAAGAGGATATTTTATGGGTGTTATAATTTTCTACGATAATGCTTAATGGTCATCCTTTCGCTTTCCTATTGAAAAGCCAATTGACATACAAGGATATTGTTATTTACGTTGTGATGATGTGTGTAATGTAATATATATGCCTGTGATAATAATTCGAATAATAATAAGAAAGGTGAGTTTTAAGATTATAAAACTCTTGCTTTCACTTCCGAGACAAAAATTGAGTTGAGGGTTGTTTCATCAAACTGAGTAAAGGATAAATCCATACAGAAAATTTCAAATTAGAATTTAAAGCTTTACCGTAATGTTATGTAGATTAGTGTATGCAATGCATAATATGAGCATCTCATATGAGCATGTTGATAGGATAAAATAACTAAAAAAACAGAGTTAGACTTTCATCCCTCTTTCACATCATGAGAGCATTAAGCTCAAGGCCAAGACAAAGCAAGACATCTATACAAAACGGGATTAGAATGTGATTCAAGCCACCCCAGCAACCTCATCAGAGAACATGGAAAGCTAGAATCCTCCTGATTTTGGGAAGATCCTCATTCTAATTCCACATGTGTTCCGTCTTTTTTGCCCCAGTAAATGTTGCCGTTTTTATTTTCTCTCCAAAAGAGAATGTGTGTGTGTGTGTACCCAATGGGTCATTATTTTTACCCAGTGTACATCGCCGCTTATTTGGAGAAAATAAATAATACACGGAGAAAAGAAGGCAAGGGGTGGAATGACACAGACGGTGTGGTAGGCATGAAAATGGGATCTTTTGTGGATTTTTGGGTTAGTTATTGGCATTAGGTATGGTAAGCTGGAGAATAAGTGAGGAAGGGGGTGCTTTTTCTTTTCCTGCTGGTGGCAGTGGTTTGGAGAAATATTGTATGAATCACATCATCCCCATACCTCGGTCGATCTTTACACCATGGGTTTTGTTGTGACAGGGTTGAATTGAGGAGGAGAAGCATTTTCGGAAAATGTTGTCGTTCCGAGGATAAATAAACTAATATGATCGACCATATACATAAGTAATAGAGGGATATATTCTTTATCGTATATATTTTGGCAGCCTGTGGCAAGGATGAAACAAGACGTGTGTGTTTGCATCTAGCGACATATTTCTGTTAGTTGAGCTGTAGCTGGAAGCGGAAAATAAAGGGTGAAACTGCGCTTCAGGGAGGAAGACAGAGAAGGAGAGATTCAAGTTATTATTATTATATTGGACGGATATATGTATGATGAATGACATTTATTTCTCGTTCAGTCAATCTCATCCGTTTCTCTTCCTCTGTGGAAATCCAACTCCCATTCAAACCAATCTGTGGAAATATAATTCACACTTGTTCAATAATGCTCAATCGAGGAAAAAAGGGTTGGGATTCGGGTGGATTCTTGTTATTACGGTTAAATATATTGTATTTCTTTTTTTCTACCCGTTTATTTATGATTTGGACGTGGTATGAAGGACAAAACTTGGAGAATATGTTTTTACGGAAAATTGTTAAAGAAAAACTCGAAATACGTAAATTCTTTTGAAATTTAACGTTGAGAAAAAGTTGTTTTTGAAAAGGAGTTGCGAGTTTGCTTTTCACAAGACGTTTTGCTTATGAAGTTATATTTTTACTTTCCTTTCAATTTTTTGCTTTCCCTATCCTCTGTCAGCAGATCAATCGGTTAGAAAAAAGTTTGAGAGACAGGAAAAAGAAAAGAAGGGGGAATTTCTATTAAGATGGGTGGTCAGATCACTAAGAAAAAAGAAAACTCTCAGTCAACGCGTACTTTTGAAAGAACAAAGGAAATGCAATTTTCACTTTGGTGGAGAATCAGTCTTTCTTTCTTTTATTTCCTTGATTGATATAAAGCCATTTATCATGAGTGTTTCTTGTAATGTCAATGAAGTATTTATATGTGGGATGTCAGTGATGGTAGGGATGATTGACTGACTGGAAATAAAAAAGAAAATTGGAATGATTTTCAAGGTAAACTTTTCTTTTGTAGGAGGTAACTTTAATTTTTAGAGAGTTTCTAGGAAATGTGAATTCTTTGAAAAGTTTGAAACAAAAGAAATCAACAATTGCAAAATTGTGAATTGCGTTTCTCAACATGCATAATTTATTAAAAGTTATGAATTGTTTCTCGCATCTTGCAATTCGCACCACATATGATCCAACTCATATTTTGTTGATCGGTGTAGATTTTGTTTATGATGAGTCGTGAGATTTTCGTCAAGAAAAATCAACGCCATTCTAATAGATGCACAATTTACCTAAGCACAGTTTTACTACTACTATTCTTCATCTGAAAGAATATTCCAGAGCTCAGAGACTATCCGTATAAAAAAGCAAAGAGAGAATATAATATTATTGGGAGAGTTGAAACAGTTCTTGTGTTCGAAATGAACTTCCAGCTCTTGTGTTTTAGCAGTCCACCGAGAAACGGGTTCAGTTCGTGATTTGAATGAATGAAGAAAAACCGATGTATCACGTGTACACAACATCCTCGCCCAACATTGCATTTTGGGAGCAGGGAAATGAAAAAAATGTCTCCAGTTAGCCTCCACGGAAAGAAAAATTGCGCAATAAATGTGTTGCACTCGTATTTACAATGTCTACAGTTTTAGTTTTTTGTGCACGAAAAGTATTGACGGGACAGTTGCATCATGGCGGTTGTACACATTATGACTAGGCTTTTGTCTACATACATTTTTGTCCTTGATTGTGTTAAAGGCAAAGTACATTTAAAATCATAAAATGGCAGTTAATTAACGTATCAGCGAAACTTTTAACTGTGGATTTATTTAGCTGTAAACAAAATCATGTATTGTAAATTGGCAACTTCATACTGTACGTGTGGCTATTATTAAAAGGAAAAGCGTTTTAAATGTTTATACAAGTACAGCTCTCGTAGGTGCAATCAAAACAATATAAGAAAGCATATATCAAGATTCATTTCATGATGAAAGAGTAATGATTAGAAAAATAAAACACGAAATACAGATGCTCCTCATAACATTGACAAAAACAGTTGTATTTTTACAACGTAGGGGATGAACAATAGTGGCGATTAACATAATTACAGACTCTTTTCATTTGGATCCACCCTCTCACCCCTCTTACAACTTGCTTTACAGATGGGATGATATTGTGATGAAGTGAGATGATGTAAGCTACTTGCACCCATCAACAGTTGGTAGTAGCGCACTGCCCCAGAATGATCTGTTCGGAGAGTGAACCTGAACCTAAGCGTTATGCAAGGCTATTTCTAGCTTTCAACTTTACAAATTATTTGATTAGGTTTTCTTCTTCTGTAAACTCCTCTAATTTTTTACTGCCAACTTTCAACGCCATACAATAGACGGATTTTCCAGTAGATTTTCTAAATGAGATAAATACTGCCACAAAATTACTTACAAGTTTGCTGAATACATGGGAATTCCAAACTTTAAATGTAATAGATCATCCCCTAAAAACGCAGTTCTCCAACAGCAGCTCCTTCTCAACTTATTATAATCTCGTAAAAAACCTCCAAGCCAGCCTTACTAATTACAGAAAAAATTTTCTTCCTTGTGGGTCTCCTAATAATTGAGAAAATTGCACATTTTCCTTTTTCCGATGAATGCCTCTCTCGTTATTGAAAGCATCTTTTACTACTTTTCCTGAGCAATAAATTACTAGTGCAATGGAAGAGCTCATTCGAATCCCATAAAAAAATTAACAGAAGCAGAGAGTCGTGTCAAGATGCATTTTTCATTAGCCCTCATCCATCCAATTTTTATAGTGATATCGTGCCACTTACTAAAACAAAAGTAATAGAAGAAACTCATACTTATATATTTTATATTTTTTATGATTACAGGAAGTGTCAGACCTCGCTCCTCGGGTAATGTTACCTTGGATCTCTTTGAGCAACATCAAGGAACTCACATCCTCCAGGTATGCTATATTCTCTTGAACTTTTTTTCCACTACTCTACACATTTCCACTCCTTGTTATGCATTCATTCGGATTAGATATGTTTATGCTAATCACTATGCTTTACAGCTTGAAGGAATGAATTAAAGATGACTATCTTTTTAACACCAGAGCAATAAATTATTTTTTCCCTTGACTTGTCCATGCCACTCTAGTGATCACATCAGACCATCAGTAAATTGTTCCTTTCCCGAATGTTTTATCTTGAACACTATATTCACCACACATATCACCATTAGAACTGCAACTATACAAAGTATTGGTGTACTACCTACCTCTCATGTCAGCATTTTTATTCTGATGATGATTATTCTAATTGAAGTCAACTGCTGAAAGCCATCATTAACTGAATTAGGGATTTTCAACTTGGAATAATAATCATGTCTTGAGTATGTATCGCATATCCGTGTTTTTTGCCAACTAAACTTACCCCTTTTATTTTGACATAATCAGTCATATGAAGAGAAAGATATCAGCTAAAAGGTAACATGACGAATGGCTTCCGAAATTCACCCGGTATTACGTATGATTTTTTACCCCCACTGACAGTTGGAATTGCAAAAAGGTATATAAATATATAATTGGTATGCTTTATTTTTTTTGCTGTAAGGAAAAATCAGATTTTTCTTTCCTTTTCGACTTACAGCTTGATTTATGACTTCCATTAATTCATATTCTTTTTTCTGAGAATAGAAATAATATGTGGTACATTTTGATACATCATAGCTTTGGCAGGTAATATGATATGTCAAAATATTGAGAGGTGCCGTAAGCCATGCTAATTACGATAGGAATGTGAAACTGAAAAATACACATTTTCTAATCTTTATGGAAGGATTCCCAAGTGAAATATAAAAAAATGAGGAAAGTACTAGTATAAATATGTAGTAGCAATTAGATTACAATTAAAATGAGATTGAGATGAAATTATCTGTAATTTTAATGGATGCATGTGATGTGGTGATTGGTGATGTGATGAAGTGGATTGAAACAGGATCTGTGTGTGTGTGTGATAGAACGCACCACATTATTTCCCCATTTGCTCGTGTCTGCGATCTCATCGTAATTATGATGTAGAGGAGGAAAACATTGTTAACCTAACTGACTCAATGATTACCTGAGTGTAATAATAATAAGAGTGTATTTTTTGCTTGTTTGTAGTCGTTGGATGGATTCGCATTCGCATTGGCGGCAGATGGTCGTTTTCTCTATATTTCTGAGACGGTCTCAATCTATCTAGGTTTATCACAGGTGAGGAGATGCAACTATTATTCTTCGAAACAATCATTTTATTCGATGGATACAAGATGAACAAGTATTTCTTATCAGACTTTTTTCTAACCGCTTTTTTACTATTAAACCCATTCCAGGTGGAAATGACTGGGAGTAGTGTATTCGACTATATTCATCAACAAGACCATGCTGAACTCGCGGAACAGTTAGGACTCGGTTTGGCACATGGTCCTGGTGCTAATGTTCCTTCTCCTGCTGGGTCAGAAGGGGATTCTTCCAATTCTGCTACCAATAATCCTGATGGTAAGTAACTTTTGCGTGTAATCCGGACTGACATTATTAAAACAATAGTTTTATGATTTGAATTTCTCTACAAAATCAAAGTTGCCTCAACATTTTATCATAATGTCATAAGTAAACCCTACAGCAACATCCCCCTCACAGCTGAAGATGAAAGGTTAGATTGCATTTTTCAGAGTAGCCCTAGCAAACGGAGGAATGCTTCATGTTCCCAAATGCACAAGCATACATCATCAAGAAGGAGCAGAGACACTGTGTGTGCAGAAATGATTCTTTTTTTCCAGGAGAAATAAGATGTACGAGTGTAACGGGAAAGTGTCATTTTTCGTGATTCGAATTATCTCGAGACGAGCCTCATATCTCATGTTTTAGTACGTGTGAACAATGCGAAATAAGCTTCGCCTATCTCAAACTCGATCCACCTTCCCTCCACCACGCTTCCTTCCTTCGTCGTCCAAACATTTTCATGTTCCTTTTTTCGTGTTGTTGATTCCAACATTTTTCTCCTACAAAATACTCCCTACATATATATTTTTCTGAGGAAGATAGGAAGTATACGATTTCTCACACTTTGTTCAATCCCAAAGATCCATATTACTTCTCCACCTCTGCTAGAATATACATATAAAGGGCAAAGGAGGAAAGGAATTGGTGATCCGTGTCAGAGGCTATGGAATTGATGGGGAATCTCTTAGAGAGGAGACCTCGGGACGTGACTTTTACACATAAAAAGTCTCAAAGGAAATCTTCTCCTTTCGGAACACACACATACAGCTTCTTACTAGGTGTATGCTGAGGGTGGAGAGGTTAGGTGTATAAAATAGGAATATTGCTTGTCCTCCTGGAGGAAAAAGATGCACTGGATGTTTCTCTCTATTTCCAAGCCGGTTCTTGGTCTCTCATGAGGTTTGACTTTTCTGGTGTCTGACGACGGAAGGAAGTGAGCCCAACTGGGATATAGCTTCACTGTATGCATTATCTAAGGCTGTGGCGGGTTGTGTGTGTGAGTTTGGAAGTATAATCTTATCGGATTGAGTTCACACGCTTATACTTCCACCTTTAAAGGTCCACCTCGAGAATAAATTGTAGCATGTTATGTGGGATCGGATAAGGAAATTACATTTTGTTTCGTTGCGAAGGTCCTCTTTGCAATTTCCATGTCTTATCTTTCACCCTTCGGAGTAGTGTCTGGGATGTTAGGCACACTGCTGAAAATTTACTCGTTAAAATCTACTGTATTGTAGCGTGCTTGGTAAAATATCTAATCAATATTCCCATTAAGTGCGGAAGAAAAAAAACTGTCTCTAAGAGAGCCTCCTTTTTGTCTCGTATACAAAAAAAATCGTTTTGAGTTTTCAACTTAATGCTAATTTTGTGGCGGGACCACACGTGTACACACGGCTAGTTATAAACTCGTCAGGAAGGAGATCAAATGCTTATCAAGTTGTGAGGGGAGTAGAAAATTAGGATTTTTCATGTACGACTTGCGCATACCATATAACAAAGCAAATTCACTGCAAAATTCATCGATACATGAAGAAATACTTGAAATATTTTCATTGTGGAATTACATTACAAATAAACAATTTGCTTGCTTTCTTTCCAGTTTCATCAATAATGACCGTGATCAGCACTGCAGGTTACAAAGGAATGGATAGAGCATTTTGCATCCGAATGAAGTCAACGCTCACGAAACGAGGATGCCATTTTAAATCATCCGGATATAGGGTAAGTTATATTAACCGCAACATATAATATAATCCCTCTTTGATTATCTTTTCCTGTTTTCTCGCAAATACTCACTAATTATGTAGTAGCTTGTGGTTTTAATGGAGTTTCTCAGGAGTGAGCCTCTTGCCCTATCTATGTAATGTATTTTACCACATAAATAACTCTTTTCCAAAAACTTGTCCCTATTAATCCAGTCTGCTACTCTGAGCAAAACAACACAAAAGGACTATAATTGAAATAAAGTATTTTAATTTCTTTATCGGAAACTTTATGAATAGGGTGGGATGAATTATATGAACCTATTATCTTTTGCTTTCCTCCCCAGCACTATACAAACTTGTGCAAAGGAAGGGAAAGTTTACGGGATAAAAACAAAATATATGTTTTGGGAAGACAGTGCAATCGAGAGATATGCATACTTTATGGGGATAATGTAATGGAGAAAGCTAGTAAATGGGAAAAACACACTTTGTCTCTGGAGACCATTTAAAGGAAATTAAAGTCACGTTGTGTGTGTCTGCTTTCCCTACTGCTTTGAACAAGGATTTTGTTTGTGTGTGTTTCGATAAAAGTCACAAAATTGCTTGCATTCTCTCTCAGTAAACCTAATCTCTACAAGTGCTTATGGTGCATCAGTAATTTTGCTTTTACCTATTCCTCCTCCCTTCCTTTATTCCGATCTTGGCTCAGCTCAAGTTCAACATTCTTGATTTGTATTGATTACATGCGTGAATCCCCAATGAATTGGATCAGATAGTGGATGCTCATTTTTTTCTCCCTCTGTAATTTCAGGTGGTACTAGTATTATGCAAATTAAGACCGCAGTATTCCTTCTCTCACACCCGCAAATCTCCTGCGCCGTTGTTGGGAATGGTTGCGCTAGCTATCGCCCTACCACCTCCGTCAGTCCACGAAATCCGCCTGGAATCCGATATGTTCGTCACGAGGCTTTCCTTCGACTTCAGAATAGTTCACTGTGAGCCAAGGTACGTAAAGATTTGTTTTTTCTACTCTAAAATTATATCTGTTGAGAAATGCCTCCTTACAAAATGGATAATTTTCCTTGTATGCAAATCACCCTAATGGATGATATCACATCACATTCAAAGAGTGTCCTCCAGCCGTAGGCGAAATATATAGGAAAACGAATAATAAAAATAAGTATAGGGCTTCAATCGCCGACTTGTTGGTGGGGGTAGTGCTCCCACCACATCTAAAAACACTTTTCTTTGGAATCCAGTTTTCCTATTGAATTTCAAGATTTCATTTTTTCACCCCTTATCACACTCTCCAATCTTGAATTAATATGCATAAATTTAATATAAAAAATAAGAGAAGAGCTAGACGAAACAAATAGGGACAGAGTGAGTGTGGAAACTTCAATTACGAGTTTTGGTGGAAACTGGGAAATTGCAAGGATTACAGTAATCATCATTATCATCACCCCAATTATCATAATATCGCCGAAGCTTAGAAAGTGGCCAATTCCAGTCAGCAGTGTGCAGTCTGAAGGGAAGCAGAGTGCTGCTCGAATTTACGGTCTGGTGGTGCAAACCATCAGAAATTGTTAGCCTTACACAATTTATGAGAAATAAACATATCTACTGTGTATATCCCCATATATAACCATGTGTATACTCGGAAAAATCTGATATGACAGCTCGTCCACTTACCCATGATCGACTCACAAATCAGTAGAAATTATCATTTCAATCTTTTAATATTTCCCTCTATATCCTCACCATACAAGACTATACCCCTCTTGCTTCACAAGTTTTGTGGTAAATACCATCACAAAGTGAAATCCACCCGTCTTCATCCTCTAAGAGAGAAGATTGAAACAAGGTGAGAAGCAACTTAACCCTTGGCATCTTGTTAGGTGACGGGGAGAGCATAAAACTCGCAAACTAGCTATTTTCCAGAACGAAAACAGAATAGAAAAAAAATCTGGTTTTACTCCGTGTGTTCCCCTTCTTGAAACAAATCCATCCATCCTCTTTGATGATTATGCACATTGTAATATCTCATATGAGTAATTACAATGGTTGTTAGCTGCTTAAGAAAGCTATGTTACCACTTCAACAGCTCCTTCAACTTTTGAAAAGATTTGATCCAGAAGGAAAAAAAACAATTTTTCTCTCTTCTCAACAAGCGGATTTTCTATAGTGGGCAAAGTGTTGAGAACTCATTTTCATCGGTAATTTTCCTCCAAGAGTTTTGTACTCCTCGAGTTGATTCCACTGGGGATGGTTAGTTTAATAAGGGGTGATTGCAGAGTCGTTTCCAATCATGTTTTGGCTCCGGTTCAATTTTAAATCATCACCGTCTCCCCTTCTCATAGTCTTCTGTACACACTTCATTTACTGGATTGATCGAGATTGCAGAAAATAATAAAAATATATACTAAACTTGTATGGACTTGTGAACTTGTTTTTTCTCTCTGTATGCTCCGGTTTTGATGTACGTATTACATACATGTATAAGTTAAGTTGCCACCTTTGTTGTTATTCATGTTATGACACTTCTCCTCTCTAATAATGAGAATGGCACCATGCTACCGTGTTGCTGGGTATTATATGTGCATAATAATGTAGCTAATCACAAAAAATGATATACACAAGAAAATTATTGAGCAAGTTGACTCGTTCAATGTCCGAATGCAATTATGAGCTCAGTGAGTAAATAGGGATAAGTAGTATTTTTTCTTGTGGATCAACATTCGCGTAATAGGTAATAATAATGACGGGGCAATTTGTAAAATGAAACGGTTAAATAATTGCAGAGCGTATGAGTATGTAATACAGTAGTGCGAACACATGTAACGTGTCATTGTTTATTATTAAATTTCAGGGTTGCGGAACTACTCGAATACCTACCGGAGGAGTTGATGGGTCGAAATTTGTATGCATTATGTTATGCAGAGGACGTGAGCAAACTGAGGAAATGCCATGTTGATTGTAAGTAGAGTATTGAAAATAAAAAAAGAGTAACAAAATAGAAACTAAAATGCTATCTTTCCTACCGGGTTTTCTCACCCTGGCTGTGAGCCATCCCTGAGTATATAGCAATATTTGTGATGATGATGATTAGTTTAATTACAACTCACCCTGGTTCAGTTGTGTTGTATCTCTGAGAGAGAGAAGAAAAAAAGTTAGAAAAAATATGTAGAATAATATCCTATTAGTCATATATGAACATGGAGAAGCAGACATTTATCATTTTTTCTGCTTGGGCTCCACTCAAATTTATAGCTTGCTGGAATTACTACTTCGCACCTAATTTCATTTCCTCTCTTTGTAGCTTACGAAGAATGTTTGGGAAAATTACTCGTACAAGCTGAAATATGTAGTCGCTGATGTGTGTTTTTAGGAGGAGGATTTTTAATCACGTCTCTCCGTAAATTGAAAATGAAATTTTTAGATGAAATTGATAGCCATGTTTTCTTACAGGGCTTCCTGGAAGCTTAAAGATTAGGGTAATTGTGGACGACAAAAATGATGAATGTTTACTTGTAGGAGGATAATTAAACTAACAATGTAATAATGAGGAGTGTTTTAGGTTGAATAAGGGAAATTATAAAGCGAAGTAAATTAGAATTTTATGAATAAAGGAGATTTTTTTCTGTTCTCTTTGCAGTGTTAGGCAAAGGACAAGTCATGAGTCAGTATTACCGCTTGATGAACAAAAATGGTGGCTACACATGGTTACAAACTTGTGCAACCGTGGTGTGCAATACCAAGAATTCTGATGAGCAGAGTATTATTTGTGTCAACTACGTCATGAGGTTAGACATCGTTTGATGATAAAAGTTGAGAGTGCGTTTTGAAAGTGTTCCCATCTTAGCATTTAGCGGTCTTGACAATTTCAGTGCGAAAGAATATTCCCATGTGGTCATGGACTGTTGTCAGCTGGAGCAAGAATGTCCGCCACAGGTGAAGAAAGAAGTGTTGTTGGATGACAGCGATAGAAAATCTCCAGATCAGGATTCCTCCGGTAATTATTTTTTGTTTGCTCGACTTTCATGCAAAATAAACTTAGATATCGATAGGTAATCTTCATTAATGATGCTTAACAGATGGCAAGGGTCCCGGTCGAGATAGTATGGGAGGGCCACGTCACCTTGACTCTTCGAAATCCCCTGGAGCCCGTTCAGCAGCAGGGTCAGATAAGTCACCAGATATCCGGGATAGTTGCGCTGGTCGTGAGAGGAGAGCTCCGAATGCTGGTCTTGTTCATAAAAGATCTACCACATCCAGTCGACATTCTGATGAAGCTAGTGGGGTAAGAGTTGTCCTCTTCTTTATACTTCCCTCCCTAGCTGTACATTTTTTATAGTTGCCATTTTATTGAATCCCTTTCCGGTGCACGGATAAACACAATTGTAGCATTCATTTTTACCACACTAACATATAACCTTGCACTTTTCCTTTCTGTATTGGAAACATTAGGAGTGTGTGTGTGTGTTTTAAATGTAACAAACAACAGAAAACGTGCCATAAGACGAAAAAAACTGTATTTCCTCCTCGCATTTATACACCATCATACGAATGGCTTTTCACCTACTAAAGATGAGGATGGATCGTGACCCGAAATTTCATTAAGTACGTGTCACAGCCGTGTAATAAAATACGTGATGATCATACACATGTTTTTCTTACACACACCTCCAAAACGTCCCGCAACAATGCTCCTCTGTATACAAACACACACACACACACACACACACTTACTCACGGCGAGCGTAAATAGAAAGTTTTCCTTTGGAGTTCGAAGTGGTTTCATTTTCAATGATGCGAACGAGCCGGGTCTTTTTTTGTAATAGATTTTGTATGTCATGTGAAAATGCACGTAGACATCTTGTGTAAAATGCAGTTTTGAAAATAGCACGCTTCCGAAATACATTGTGTTTCCACACAAATAGGTTGTATAACGGCGGATATTCAAGTGAAAGTCATTTTTGTGTCCAGGTGCTTCCAGACTCTCAACCATTAACCCCAATATCGACATCGACCTCCGATCACCCGAGAACTCCGCAGTCTGTTCGTTCTCTTGACTCGGAGCCGATGATTCCCCCTCCACCAGTAGCTCCTCCAGTTTCAGCTACCGTTTCCGGGAAATCGACAGGGAGGAAGAGGAAGCTTGATCGTACGACTGCGACGGTGAGCCGAATGTCATCTTCTTCTACTAGCACAGCAACTATGGATAATAGTATTTCTGCTGCGGCTGCATTACACATGGATGGAGGGAGTGGATCCCGGGGGCATGGCGGGAGTAGCAGTCATTCGGCTACTTCACATTCTTCCCCATGTTCCAATAAACGGCAAATAATTGTACAAAATGAGATGATGGAGAGTCCCGTTTCCAGCTCGGTCAGCTCTACCGCATCCTCTGGGCAAGGTCATGGAATCAATGGGAATTCGGGACATGATAGTGGTGCCAGTCCGCATACAAACACCGACCCTGATACTTCTGGGGAGAGTGCAAGGTGGAGGAAATCAGGAGGAAGTCATAGTCAAGCCTGGGATGCATCTGTAAGTTTAAACGTATAAATGAGCATCCACGCACGCACAGTTGTGTGTGTAGCAAAAGACTTGACATAACTTGCGAAACTTTTTCACGTATCCTTTCTTCAGGGGACCTCTTCGGTTAAAGACTTGGAACAAGTCATGTCCAAGCATCTTCCTGGCCGGGATAGTGACCAGGTTCCACCAATCGTGACATCAGGAATCGATTTTAGCACGGATTCCCTTCTTCGACAACCATCTGGCTCCCGTGCTGGTTCAGCCATTCAATGGGTTGGAGCAGGAGCACAGTCTGGTCCAGGTCTACCGGTGTCTGCGCTTTTGCGACAGTTGTGTGCTTCCAGAGAGAGTGTAATTCGTGCTAACGTTCAGGTATGATGATGATTTCAATAAAATTTCATTATGGATGATGGTCACGAGTTAATTAATTATAATTTTATTTAAATATTAGGCCGCGGCAGCCGCAGCGGTTGTCGCTGCTAGAGGGGCAGGCTCTTACTATCCAGACATGAGCACAGTGCAAAGCGCCCTGCCCACCCCACCTGGTTCAGATGCATATGGAAGTGAATCACAATTTATGCTAAGCTCCCATCAAAAGTCCGCTTCTGCATCAGACTTCCCATCCTTAGTTCCATACCCCAGCGTTTCCTCGTATGATTACCAGTCAGCGATGACCCCTCCAGCATCAGTATCACCTCGGGATAAACCATCATATTCTACAGACCCATCATCTACCTATGGCGACTCTGGATCCCTCAGTGGGGCGAATACCTCGTTCCGACCACCCCAATCATATCTGGACGGGCCTGCACAACCGTTACCTTTGAAACCTCAGGTGTATGGATACCATCCACATTCCGCCCTGGAATCTCAATATGGCAATCCTTTGACTGATCATTCACAATCTCAGTTTTATCCGCCGCCTCACACCGGCTTCCATCTCTATCATCCTGGTAAACCAACTCCATACGGAGATTTAAAGAATACTAATTGGTACTCAACCGCTTCGTAAAATAATTAGTAAAATACATAAATAATATTGAAGCTAAATGATTTTATTTATTACCGCAAGTTATTGGTACATATGCATAAGGTTTTTTTCCCGCTGAGTGAATTCATACAACTACATTCCATTGTTAACTTGCGTAGTCTGCGATATTCACAAGATATTCTGTTACCTGTATATCGTTTACACTAGTACATACGTAAAATGAATATTTGTTAGCACTTCATTCCAATGACATTCATATAAACTATGATTGCTGTTTTTTGCTACCAAGCCAAAAAAAATATATTCACTGTATAAGCATATAATTCTAAACGATAGGTATACTGCACACTTTGTATAAAATAGATGTACTTCGATAAAGTTATAATTTATTATTATGTTCATGTATTTATTCAATGGTTCTAGTGTCCTGGTGTATAACCAGGATATAAATAGGTAGCGCAGTTAGTGCTGATATGTAGTATATTATAGTATTAATTAATTAGTACATACAGTATATGTGTAAACTCGACTCAATATATATAATTTTACGAGCGAAACCTAATTCTTCCATTTGTACTACAAAAAAGTGAATCGTGTTGTGTCAACGTATTTCCTTAAACAGGTATTTAAAATTCTTGTAGAAGTTCAAGTTGAAATCTTCATTCCAATGAATCATTCCAGAAAATTGTATTGTTAGAAAAATGTAGTATTTCGCTGAAAAATATCGTGCATGTGTACATAAAAAACTGCATAGAAAGTCCAATACCATATCATAAATGAGAGTGCGACTCGTATACATAAATCTAGTTTCTTAATTGTCACTACATTATTAAAAAATTGGCATGCAGCGTATTTAAGTGACTCGCAATTTTACCATTTCCCCCCAACTACTACACTCTGTAAACATTCTAATCGTTGAAGAAATGGGATATATATATTGTGAAATTTGATACAGAGAATTCGTGACGTGTAGTAAAATGCAACGGAGAGAAGAAAGAGAAAGATGCATTGCTTTCTTGTTACCGTGAAAAGAAATGAGAAATATGAGAATATCCATTTACATGTATAATATATACAGACTAATTACATTACAATCAATCAATCACCAATTCAAATCCATTTTGTCATATCCCGTAAATATTTACGTGTTTTCGTCTTGTTATTTGCAATTCATATACCAATAGATATTGCTATTTTTAAACTACATTCCATTCTAGATAGTCCATCGATATCCTGT
>JAHZNA010000917.1:0-53756 GCA_027743935.1 Sinodicranocentrus sp. ZH6 | reverse complement strand
TTTTTTCTCGTCACCACATCAGGCACAGTTTCAACAGAAAACTACGTTACAAATCCACAGCAGGGAGAAGACGTACGTAGTATGCTGCTGCGGCTGCGACAGTACTTTCAAGAAGCACTGACAAATGTGTACAAGACGTAAAAATAAATATGTATGCATTCAATATGAAGATATAAAAAATGTTCGTTCTAAGAACTTTTTATATGAAATCAGGATATACTGAACAAACCAAGTATATGCCATGTACCATACATATACACAGAATTTTACTGTGATGATTCCAGCAACAGATATACAGAAAGCCAGCTCAACAGGGTTGTCCAGAAAGAGACAAAAAGGGGAGGGTTCTGATCAGCCCCTGATCTCTCCTGGTTGGATGAAATCATCCCATTATATCTACTTTCCTTTGTGCTCTTCGAATGCAAACCACTCGCAGCTTCGACAATTCGACTCGCTACCGATTCCTACAAATCTCCTATGACTTCACAAAGCCCACAAAGCATAACATTTTTCCTCTTCATCATCAGGACAATACTGATGATAAACTATAAGAGCTTCTCTCATGAATTTCCTAAATGTTCCTTTCTTCATTCAATACTAAACACGATTATTATACAAAACCGTAGAGAAATATAATGCCCGAATGATCACAAATGGAAATGAGTCAAAGTTTACCACAAGCTTTAACTTTTCTCCAATAACGGCACACACAGACATATATACACTCCATTCTGCACCTCTTTTTTAGAATGACAAACACATCAATGTCCATGGCTGAAACTCTCACTTAAATCCTGGAATCTCTCAAATCCTGGTAATCAGTATGAGCTGAAAGTGATGAGAAGGATGTGTTTTAAAACCTTTCACGTTCACCATTCCTCGCGCAGTACACAAGTGAACTGAGAAGATTATACGAGTTTGGAGAGAGGAGAAAGAGTTTTTGGGCAAAATTGTGTGAGTGTGTGTGTGCCCCCGATGGGAATTATTATTAGTCTCATTGCGTTCAATTATATTGGAGGTAATCAAAGTGATTACAATTATTACAAGTTAACTTTAACTATTGGGGCAGGACTTGTTGATTAGTTGTCATCTTCTCGCTCGTGTCAGCTTTTTATTTATACGAAACTCTCTCTCAAGTAGTGTGTGCCCGCTCAAATATCCTTGTGAAGAAGAGTTACTGCACACTATTCCATATAGCGACAGGGAGAAAGACACACACATATTTCCAGTATATGTGTCGTCCCTCATCCATCCGTCCATCATTGACAATTATTTTAACAAACAACTAAATAAAACTAAACAAGACTTAAATACACAAAAATCATACGTGGTTGTGTGGTATTAAATGAAAAGTGAGTGTTTTCTCCTATTAACCCCATCAGAGTCACATGTGGTGTGGGAGTCGTTAAAAACTGATTGAATTTCCCCTGATTGGTGATAATTGATTTGATTGTGGACAAAAGGCCGTCAAACTTTGTTCTATAGTTGGAAGTAAACTGTCCACCCTGAACAAAAGTGAAAGGCATCGTCATCATCATCAACTTCAACAAGTTTAATCATCAATAATCATAATAATTTTCCCTGAGAAACCACAACTTTTATTGGTACATACAAGTTCCAGTAATCCAGTGAGGGAGCAGCGGAATTGCACCGTTTAGCAAAAAAATATATATGTGCATGAACATATGGCAAACTAAGGGCCTATGTAGCTGAAACTCAAAAAGTTACATCATCATCATTGCTGATTATTAATAACAAGTACCTTTTATTCAGGGAATTAGTTTGCCTCCTCCTCCTCTCCTCCAATCAAGAATAATTTGAAGGAGTGAATGAAAGTTGGATTGAATTTTTCATCTAACTCATCATCCCCACTTAACTACGACAACTATTATAACTACTAATTAATTAACTTGACCCAGTACCGTCAATCTATTATGATGGAAGGTCACTCGCTTGATGAGCACTTATTCCCTGAATTGGATCCAACACATTGCTTTAATGGGCATGGTATGTCGCCACCACAAACACAAGCAGCGTCCCATCAGCAACAAGCTCAACAGCATTCACATCATCATCATCCGGGACTTTTGTCCATGGACCCCAGTGGTGGTGCTAGTTCTGGAAATGTAGTTTCTGCACAAGGAGGAAATGTCGTGCTTTCATCTCCTCCACCAACACAGCAACCACCTCATCATCATCACCAGTCAGGAGATAATGGAAGTGGAGAAGGAAAATTGTTTCACCAGCAGCATCATCACCATTTCCAACATCATCATCATCCTGGCCATCATGGTGCACTGGTGGGGAAGCAAGGTCAGCAGGGAGTGGGGCAACAAGGAACAGCCCCTTTTCATTCAATTCAGGTTAGAAACACGGAAAACGTAAATTTCCTTGTACATCTATGAACTTTCTCTGTCTTATTGTTGGTGACTCATTTTACCCCATTGTTTGGGTCAATTAGGTTATGTTGGGGTTGCACCAACAGTACCCGGAACTGTCACAAATTCCAATGCTATCTTCCTCCTCCCCACCACGAGGGGATGGGACATCAAATGGAAGTCATCAAATCTCATTATGCCCCACTAGTGGCACCCCTTCCAGCCCAATCAATCTGGCTTCTTCGTTTCCATACAAGACAGAGCCTGGACTGATGGATCCTAATAATGGAAACAATGGATACGGAGGACCTTTGCCAAGTATGGTTGGTACTGCAGCTCTTCAAGCAAGCACTGCTCAAGCTAATGCAATTCAGCCGAAAAAGGAAAAGTCCAAAAAATCAAATGATAATGGAACCAAAAAGAAAAAAACAAGGTAAGCATAAGAAAGCATTATTCATGCCAGCTAGGGACTTGGGTTTCTTATTGCACTAATTATTTACCCATGTACTGCAATATAAATTATTTTGATAAATTGAATTTTACAGAACTACATTTACAGCATATCAGCTGGAAGAATTGGAAAGAGCGTTTGAGCGAGCTCCATATCCAGGTGCAGTATTTACAATTGACACCGTTTTGCAAACCAATAGTAAAAATGCATTTTGAACTGTAACTTATATGCATCTTTATTTTCAGATGTGTTTGCTCGTGAAGAGCTTGCGATTCGTCTACGCCTTAGTGAGTCTCGAGTTCAAGTGTGGTTTCAAAATCGAAGGTAAATCTAAAGCTTTACAGCTAAATCTTTACATTCCATACATCTTCAAATTAGGTCATTGATAAATTTATAATTGTAATTGTTTTAGGGCTAAATGGAGGAAGCGTGAGCCACCCCGCAAGTCACCGGGGTATGTTGCAACCAATCCAGGTAACTTCAATGCAAAAGTTTACTCATTACGTGTTTTAGGACAGTTTTCCATGGCATAATTCAAACCAAATGTTTACTACTTTAGGAGGCTCGTCTATGGGCTTTAATAACTTTGCATCACTCCACACTAATCTACTTCCTCCACAAGGTGATTGGGCATACGGAGGGGGATATGGAACGCAAGACACTCAAGCTTACATGACTGCTCAGCCCACATCTTATACAAATTTTAGTCATCAGAATCCTTACGCGTCGTATGCAACTATGTTCGGCACAGCTGCTGGAACTGCGAGCTCAGTACCTTCCGGTGATCCCATGGGGAACCCGGCTACTTTCTACGCAGCATCAACCCTTGCTGCACCAGAACCTTCAATGAGCTCTCATGATGGATCTCCGTACAAACTAGACTTCAACAATATTGTGGACGAGAAAATTCTGAGTGATCCTACTCACTCTGGAAATGAAAGTGAAAGTCCTACAATTAAGAATCAATAATTCCGTGGTGGTTAAATCACAGATATGTACATAATTAAGCTTGTTATTCATTCATTACTGATTAACTTAATGGCTGACCAATATGTGCCTTATAACCTATGTATCATATATTCGTGTGCAGTACATAGTTTTATATGTAATGAAAGTTGACTGATTACCAGACTTTAATTTCGTATTTATATAGGTATGCTTGTTCTAGCTTTTATGTTAGTTTTTGTGTATGATAATGGTTTAAATTTTGTAAAAAGTGAATGCTAAGTTTTGAATTTTTATTACTGAGCTTTATTGCGATTGTTATTGTTTCTAAACCGTATTACATATATATAGCTTTAATAAAATTTTCTTTCGTTTTTGTTGTTTTTAGAGTTAAGTACCTTACACTTACAGTGAATTACATATAAGTATTATGAAGTTTCATTATGTCAAAGACTTATACCAGCTTTAAGAAATAAAACTGTAGTCAGTTTGCGAGAAAATTTAAATTTTTGTTTAAATCAATAATATTTAAAAATGGTAAAATGATTTTAAAAGTCAGTCTGGTTATTGACCACCGAAGCTCCACATATCATCATCGTCTTCAACTTCCATCATACGAACTGGTGCAGGGGCAGGTGGAGGAGGCATTTGATCATTATTAGGAGCTTTCTTTCTAGGCGATTTTCGTCTTGCAGTAGGTTGAGCTGGGGCAGGTTCCTTTCGCTTAGAGCTTTTGGTTAAATCTAGACGTGAATGTAAACATCAATGAATAAAAAATTACAACTACCTACCTACCAAATATCGAAACCCTCGATCTTATACAAAGGAAAACGCTTACTTGAGGTTTCGCCAAACAACTCCCTTTCGAATTCCACGAACTCAGGGGGGCAGTCTACTTCGTTGTTTTGTCGTGGTGGTGGTTTCTGACGACTTTCTTGAGGTGATGGTGCATTAACAGGGTAGGAGACGGTCGGACCCGGGAAATAATCAAATGCAGTGAGTTTAACTGTTTTAGTGTTCCGAATAGATTCAATACTTTCATTCAAGTTTCTGGGTCTGGTAGAATTTTCGCTTCCGCCATTATTTACGAAACTAGGGAGCACTTTTTTGAATGTTTTGAAATTCTTCTTGCCATGATTGGAATCATTTAGGTCGGTAAATGAACTTTCCCGGCGCAGCATATTCTTGTTTACCAAAGGTTTCACGATTAACGCAAGATTTGGTGCCACCGGCAAAGTCGTTTCCCCATCTTCAGTTTTCACCTTTATCTTTACTTCTTTTAGATTAAGCTGAAAATAAATCCCGGCAGACGGAGTGTAATCGAAATCAGTACAGACACATATAGAATATTCACTAATATAATAGAATTGACCATACCTTTTTCGCCTGTTCTGCCAGGTCAGTTTCATTGTCTTCTCTTCGCCGTTTTCTTGAAGTTTCTACTTCGTCATCTGTTCCCTGACGAGCTCTAGTTTGCCGGATGTTTTTCTTCGAGCTAGATGATGGTGGAGTGGGCTGAGTTTCAGCAAAACTTGCAAAACTGTTGGAAACTGGGATAGTCCGAGCATTCATGACGGATTCAGTAACCGTATTGACGTTGTCAGTTCCGATATAATTGTTCCGTGGCAAAGTCTGGGTGACAGCAGGAATCCTAAAGGTTTCTTCGTCTCTTCCCATTGTTGTATTAGACTCTTGAGTACTGGATGCGGATTGCAGATTCCGTACATCTACCACTGTGACCTAATTTATAACGTTATTTAAAGAGTATTGAAAATCCAACCCAGTAGTGTGCAATTATGAAAACAGGAATTCAAATCGTGTTTACCAAAGGTTGTGATTCAGGTATCACACCGAGGTCGTCGTCAACCATTGTATTCCGCTGTGGAGGAGATTCAGGAACTACTAAATCTTCATCGTCACTACTGTCGCCCATGTTAAACAGGGAAGTTAGTGTTCGTGAAGACTGCGAGGATCGAGTGATGCGCGAGGATGTTTTAGTTGCAACAGGAATTTCCTTCAGGCGCTTGGAATTTGGTCCTGCCAGGGATTCCGCTGCATATCTAACATTCAAAGATAAGATGCAAAATAATTATTACAATTAAATTCCGTGTCTATAAGCAATTGAATTCTACGGATAAAGTAACAGTGTGCTGGTTTTATTTTACATAAATCATAATAATAGTATAGTAATTAATAACTACGCACTACTTTCATAACATTAATAGCAGTGCGAGTAACTCAAAAACTTATTCTCCCTCTCCCTTCCTACCCATAAAAATTCATCTACCCAACTGCTTTTCATTAAACAAAATTAAAACGTTAGTCTAACAAGTACGAAAACAAGCTTGGCTACATTTAATTCAAAATAATAATTTTTACGTATCAAAAGTAAAGTATCGATAAAAGTCTAGCCCACAATAACTCTAAATACAAAATGTATACGTTTAAGATCCCCATTCATTTCTCTGCAAATAAGGATTGTGAAAGGCAAATTGTAGTGAAAGTTACTGAATCTGAATCGCCAGTATTCAAGCTCGTTAACTAGACAGGCACATTATGATATTAAATTCTGTGGGTTAGTAATGCTGAATGTGTTTACGTCACATGACACACTATTTTGCTTTTTAAAAGCATTATAAGTAAAGTCTTGTAATAAACTAATAACCACATCAATCAGTCGCACCTTTTCTTTGTAGCAGACTCCGATACACCAATTGAAGTCCCCGATCTTTTTTCCCCACGCGACATGGAGAGGAAAGATGTTTCACCTAGTGTCTCGTTCACGACCCTCCGAGAAGCATTCCCTACTGACGACCGTTGACTTTCGACTGGTTGAGTTTCAGGGACAATGGACGTTGCATCGCTGTGTTGAGTCTGCGTTGCAAGAGGTGGGAAAACAGCTCCTTTCATATTGTAGTCGGGGTTGCAATGCTTTTCAATACTGTTGTACACCGCAGCTAGTCCGATTTCAGAGTCAGCAATAAACCTTTTTCCACTTTGCCGATAGTTGTCTGAACAAAATAACAGAAGGCATACTTACAGATAAAGAACATAAATCTAAAGCGTTAAAGGCCAAGTACGTGACATAATTTACCAATGACAATCTTTGCGTTAGAATCTTTCTCTCCGCTAGCAATGTCAAGTGGATGTCCCATCATTATGTGTTGACTATCATGGATGTTTTGCCCAATGACACTAGCAGCTAACTTTGCTATTCCTCCTAAAATATGAACAAATATAAATCCGTAGAGCCTATGTAATTTCGAGAAAATGGCGCAATTGATTTATTAATACATATTAAACACTTGAAACGTTTACCTCCAGCTTCTACAGCTTGTCCTAATTTCTTAAAATGCTTTTGAGTGCAGAACAAAAATGTTTTTCCAGCGAACAACGCTGATCTTGCGTCATTTGGATGAAAAACAGTTTCACTAACTGATGTAAATTCCCTTTCCGCAACAGGAGGAAGAAAGTTCTTTGGGTCAGGCTGTGACTTGTATATTTCAAACGATGAAAGAAGATCCGTCACGTAAGCTTGGGTAACAATATGTTTACCAGCAAGAAGTGCGCAAACAGCCTTAATTGTCAAAGTAAGTGAATCCATCACTACGTGTGTAACGTGTACACTCCATTCGTTAACGAAATGGCCACCGAGTTTTAAAATTTTGTCTTTAAACTCTTGTGACACTTTTACAGACGACGATGTTAGAACAAGAGGAGTATACATGACTCTAAAATACGAAAAATCGAAATACATTTATGTTATCAATTTGTTTTCATAAAAATAATAGGTCATTCTACCTGAATGTGTTCCATTGACAGCCGAAACGAAATTTATCTCCGACTGCGACGGTAATACGCTCCTTTTTGTTTGCCTTAATTTTATTTTTTATCGAATGCTCTGTAATATAGGTTCCAAACTTAGAGCCAAGGTCAGAGATGACTAGACTTGGTGTTAAAAAAGGCGAGCCCTTTAAAAAATCCAAACTCAAATCACACATGACACAAACAAAAACCATATCTAATGAACGACACTCCTTTTATATTATGGTAATATGGTAAAACGTTACTCATCACCATTACACCGCTTTTATGGACGAGTGAAAACGCTTAAAACATTTTAAAAGTAGGAATGATATAATGTATAACGGATTATGATTGACCAGCTCAGCTAGGGACGAGGGACGCGAAAACTTTATAGATTTACGGGGACAACCAAAATTAAAGTAATTTTAAATTTATCTACCCCACCCCGAATTTTAGCTTCGAAACATAAATAGAGAGTTGTGAAACAGAAACCAATCATACACTCACCATATTTCCTCCATCATGATCAACAACGATTTCAGCATGTACACGGCTTATAGACGAATCATCATGGAAAGTTATGTCTCCTTGCTTCCTTCCAATAATGTATTTTTTGTCAACCAGAAGTGGGTACGTAACAACTAATTATAAAAGATTAAATGTTAATAATTAAACTGACAACTGGCATTATGTATAAAAGTTAATTTTATTGATTCATAAAGTTACCTTCAGATTTTTCTGAGCACACTATCTTCAGCATGATGGCGCGACAACTGCTTCCCTTCTTGTAATAATTTTTTCCGTCTTTTTTCGGGCTCACTCCTTCACCTCATGAAACTGTCAATTGCAATTTGCAATAACAAAAAGTACCGGTGAGAAAACAAGCCTTATTTCATATTATACTTTGTACTTGCAACTTTGTCCCTCTGCCAAAGATGAGACCTAGCTATTTTGAATGCAGATCAAGATCATGTCGTGTAGTAAATTGAAGTAACAAGTCGGTGAATTTTATATTATAGTAACCGACTTTTATTAACACTGGCAAATTCGAAATTGGAAGCACAATAGAATAAAAGCTTAGCAAGTCGTCAGCAAACAGATATTTCAACAAGAATATTTTGTAAATATATATCTTTTTTATCAAGATACAAGATAAGGAGATATCAAGATACAAGATAAGGAGATATCAAGTCACAAGCTCACGTAGATTTTGAAAGTGTAGCCAATTTTTAAAAGCACTCAAACAAACAATTTTCAAAAGAAACGGGCATAGTGAGTTGTTGGGCAATGCCTCAAATGCATGTCGTGTGCTTTGTAAATATGTAAATTATCTATTTAGGTTGATGGCATCTCAATTTCCAAATCTAAATCGAGTACTTCAATTTCCAAATTCCAATATTTCCAATATCAACACAAACAAAATAGCAAACGTTGCTCCGGTCTTATTAGCGCATAGGGGAATGATAATACAAAATCATTAGGTACTTATACTTTTGTCGACTGTCGAATGCCGTCGTCTAAAAGGACAAACAAATTTGCATATCAACAAGCACAACTTACAAAATACGATATCCGATAAAACCCAAGGAGCAGGTTTATGGTCTTGCTTGGTTGTGTTGAAGTATGTAAATACCTTTTATCCATATGCGCTATTTTTACTTCATTTTTCCCGGACTAAAACCCCAAACAAATATTTTTCCTTCAATGTAAATCTGCTCAAAATGATACCATGAAAATGAATGATACTTAAATAGGAACATTCGGCAAACGTTTTGTTTGTGATGACAAAAGTCACTTGTGTGCTTTTGTTTTGTTGAGCTTGAACAGATGATTCGATTCGGGTCGCTCTTTCGAAATATATATTATTTCCCAAGGGAGCTCTGAACACCCAAGGTACGAAAAATCAAGGGGCAAAGTAGGGTTCTGTTGATTTATTGTTAGGGTTTGATTCTTGAACACTGGTGACTGCGGTTGGAGATTTGAAGGGATCTTTTGAGGTTGGAAGTTTGGTACAGGGTTAAATTGTCAACAATGTCATCTCATACTCAGACGAAGCAAATTCCCCGAAAATGTTGAACGAGAAGTCAACAATTTGTGTTCCACCGAGAGAGGTATATTTATACATTTATTGCGTAATTAAGCTAGCTGTAAGGTTGAAGTATTCGGCTTCTCTACTAATTTTATTTTTTTAAAAAAACTATTGCAGTTGTTGCTGGACTTAGCAAAAACTAAGAATTCGCAACCGCTCCCGCTCCTAAAATCTGGATCCGGGCTACGACTTCCGCCTGATCGTTATTGTCTTACACAGACAAATTACCAGTTGCAGCTGTACAAGAAAGCCATCGCCAGTAGTAATTCCAAGCCAGCAAATATTAATGTCAGATTAGGAGGTGGTAGTGGAGGTTTTAAAACTCCTTTAGGGGTTGCTCCAAGATCGGTTACCAGCTTAGGTTCATCTGCTGGACCTTCAGGTATGTTAATGCACACTACGAACACATGGCATGGCACACGCTTTGTTTTTTAATGCAAAGAATGACGAAATTTGGTTTGAACTGTTTTAATTTAATTTGTAATTATAGGCGGATCTCAACAACCTATTCAGTTTGCTGCTAATGTTCAACTTGGAGGTACTGGCACGCCAACGATCACAGTTCTGGCTCCGCAGACTAGCGGTACCAAAAGAAAATTCACGGACGACGACGATCCTATAATTTAATCCGTATTAAATAAATATAAATTACGTAGACAGGGATAACGATGCAATTAAAGCACCAGAGTTAATTTTTTTGTGACAATAAACGTTAAGTGGCTGTATTTGGCTCTTGGCTCTGTATTGTCTATAGCATTAGAATTTCAAAACTGGGTATCAGTAATGCAATAATTGCTCTCCTGACTAAATATCAAAAAGCGACAACGAATACAAATAAGACTTCCCTCTAAATACGTAATTTCTCGTTTTTGTACAGTTTCATAAAAACCCCAAATCCCTCGAATGTCCAGTTTGTAAAAGTTATCCTTATTAGAACCATTCTCTTAATCCATCATCTTGATTGATTTTGATTGCATAGTTTATTAATGTGACAACAAAACAAACATAACATCTCATATAAGTTCAATGCTCTGATTTTTTCTATGAATAAGTCCCAATCAGCATATGATAAAAAGTACTATTTATTTGTTGTTTAACATTTTTCGTCTTTCTAAGTGCCGTTAAATAAAAAACCTTCGTACAAAAGTACTACATTCTATGAAAAATGATGATTATAAATTCTGAAATATTCCAATATTCATATTACTCTAGAAGTAATACATGTGTCTTTCTTGTGTTCCAATAATATTTATATACTTCAGTATTAAATTCTTTTTCATACACTTAAAAATGTGCCCATCCCTACAAACCATCAATTGACCGTTGGTGCTCACTTTCAACGATTTCACAATCAATTATTCGTTGTGAGCTAGGAAGTTAACCTAATTGCCTACTGACTTATAACACAGAGGATCTGCTCTCCTTGACCATACGAAGATGGAGTCTTAAACAAAAACGGTGGTATATTTTTTTGACCAAGCTCACACCTAACATACATACATACGTTATTTAGCAGTTAAGTCTGCTAAATACGAGCATGCGCAAATAAATTCTGCTTGCTTCTTCACTTTGTACGCCCGAGAAGCATTTGATTAGCGATAAATGATTCGAATTGATAAAAATCATAAGATAGTTATCTACGTAGGAATATGCAGAATGTGTGCATCAAAATCAAATTACTATAATTATTAATTCCTGCGGTACGCTGCGTGTTTTCATTTCTCACTCGTAAACTCATTTTCTATTGCGAGATTACGAGCCCGTGGTGCATGCGAATATGACTTGATCCTGCTCCAATTATCGCTGACACCAAAATGTCCGGAACATGTAAACCCTAGAATGGATATTCCGTAACGGAATTTCCGTTTTGGTTACTAATTTTGGCCTTGTTTTGAGTGGCTTTAAAATGATCCCTTTAACATCTAACCGGGTACATTTTTCATCGCCATGAATCAGAATTAAGACTAACATTGTTGATTTCAATATTTAATGAGTGTATTGTAGCAGTAGCATAGCGTTAAAGGAATATAAATTCATATGAGAAATTCATTTAAGAATGCAGTCAACGCCAACAGTTCACTTTATAAAGAAGTCGCAAAAACCTGGGTGGACTGGTCAAACTCGATTTTTATTGACCTGCTATGTATATATTACGCTTGTATGGGGCTCTTCTGTCGCTTGAGACGCTGTACTAAGATATAAAGCGGTAACTAGTTATTCATATTCATAATGAGTAAAGCGTAAGAAGTTCATACAATTTATCGTAAATACTGTACACAGTAGTTCAATGTTGTGTGTGATATCAACTTTTTATGTGAACACGAGAAAGAATTTATGACTACACATAAATGAAAAGGTCACATTTGGCAGTGAAAATTTGCTGACAAAAAAATGGTTAACCCGAGGAAAAATGAGATAAATGATGGGCATACATGAAAAACTGCATGAAATACTGGTAGACATACGGGAAGTGCCCTATTACTGCAAACAATTAGTTACATGCAAATATATAAGCACTTAACTTTCGTAGTTTGCAAATGTTGGAAGTAGTTTTAAGCGTGCAAACACGATTATAGATAATAAAATGGAAAATTAATGGTTCAGGTATTCGTGTAACGAAAAATTATGTATTATGGAAAAATAGGACTTAAAAGTTTATTCGTGCGTACAAAAAGGGTTCTTCTCAACTCAAGGCTGAAAGGCTCGATCGGTATAAACCCGAATTATGTAGATCAGACTATAACGTTCGTTAAAGGAATCTTGATAATCTTGATATTGATCGATCTGTTCGTGAGCTTCTTCAATTCACAAATATTAAAAATTTGTAAATGTGTAAAAAAATATGTAATATGCTTTGAAGATTTTACAACAGCATGATTTTCTTAATTATCAGTATAAATGCTTAAGGTGTGCACATAAATGTGTGTGAATACACACTTTTAATTTATGCCTTTTAGGTAAAAAAGGGTGCTTTTAACATTCCTTCTCGTTTTGAAACTGAAATATATGCACCCATTATTCATTTGTAGATGTTGTTGCCCATCTCCGTTTTTACCCTCATTTTTGTAGCTGAGTAACTTTATTCTAAGATTTTACAAGCTACAAATTTTTATTCATTTATAGGCACAATACAAGTCCTAAATCTCACATTATCATTTTTCCTTTGGTGACCCACCATTTATTTCATTTTCGTAGACACTACACATCCAAGATAAAATCGCAATAGTATATGCAAGATATAACTTCTTCTTCTTCTTTTTTCTCATGAAAGCTAGTTTTTATGCAACTTTTCTCGTATTAAAAACTTTCATTGAATGAAGTCGCTGTATTCATTGCTTAATAATTCATTTCCCTTTCAAAGAAAGGTGAGCGTCAAGTCTGTGTGACAGGTCACCTATGGGCTATTCACGAAGACCTATTATTATATCGCATCATGATAAGTGACTGTTTTTACTTTCCATATCTCTGCATTCTAGTAAGAAAGCACTAAAAGTAAAAAAGATGGATTGTTGATGAACTTTAAATATTCTGTTAATTAAATGCAACAACACAAATTAAGTAAAAAGTTTCTCTTATATCTACCTAAATAGGAATACAAATAATGTTAAATCATGCATTTTGGGTGCGTCTCAATTTGCAGCAGCAATTTAGCAGTTTCAATTTAATAATTAACGTCAAGTATAATGAGCGGCTAATCGCTCATTATATTTCAAAATTTTGTTTAGGTTCATGCCATAAACCGCAAGAGGTTAATACATAACAATATTTACAAAACATAAATAGCATAATAAAACCCAACCAGTTCAACTGGATTCCTGATGTTTCAAATCCAACAAAGTTGTTCGCTTCTTCACACAATTCAAGTCAAGCCATTCAAGCCTTATTGACTGCTTGGATTGGCTATGCCTTCTTACATATGTATATATTCATATTCATAATTAACAAGCATGTACAATTATTTCAGATTACTTTAAGTCTGGCTTAGCAGATGAGAAAGTTTTATTGAAATAATAAACAAATTATTATGCACATTTTCTCCCAAAATCCAGTTTCTGATTATTTTACTACACCCACATTCACGACATATGAGTTAGTAGCGTGTCAGTCAACTCTATCAAAATGCTCATGTACGCATGTTCACGTAAGGTACTCTCAAAACAGTTACGAAAAGAAAGTGAAAATGAAAAAAAGTAAAATAATTGGCTTATGACACCTTCCAAAAAATCAATGATATATACCACATTAGATTTTTTATTAATATTCGGAGTCCTTTAAAATCCAAAGAAGAAAACAACGCTATCGAGTCAGTAAGTGTATGCAAATGTTTAAAGATTGTATCCTGTACGATATCCTATTCAAATTATTATGCGGTTTGAATTTTGCATGTCAGTAATAAACTTCAACTTGCAAAGCCAGACTAGACTACCCCAAATGTTGCATTATAGCCCTGAACCATGCAAAGCATTTAGTAGAGAGTGCACACCACACAAAACATATCTACAAACAAAGTTACCTGATTACTTTATACTACAGAGTAAGTAAAATATTATTTCTTGACTTGACGAATCTCCTCTCCTACTCCTAGTCAATTAATACATGCACCAGTAGGCAGCAATGAAATACTATCTGTATCAAGTCTTTCGATCATCTAGAAATATAATATATCTCTTACATTTGAGTTACATGAACTTTGCATTTATGTAGCTCACTCACAGCAGAAGGGAAATGGGAGCAATTCGAGCTCGACTTACTTGATCATTGATATGATGATCCAACTTGCACTTTCTACTCATCATCATCATCATCATCATGAATTCTTTCTGTTTTGTATACTTACTCGATTCAATCCACTTAATTTTTAAGTCATTTCAGCACTTCCATTAAGTTAATATGGATCTGTGCGCTTTGTGCAAATATAGATCGAAATGAACTTTTCAATTGCACTCTTCTGTTTGCATGATTAATGAGAACAACGTTATGTATTGTAGTGAAGTTTGCTTCGTACGCGTAAATACGCATAAAATGTTGTTAGCTTTATCGACTAGAACTAAAGAAGTTGCATTTAATCACGCTCCCTTGCCGAGCTAAATAATATCTTTGGTATGGTTTAAGGATGCACTTTTATTTTCCTAAATTGCTCAACAAGCCGGATCTTCAATAAGTTTAGCTTATAAGGTAGAAAATGTTGGGTATATTTAGTTGTAAGATTTTAATCCTACATAACTCAAATGCATAACTTCAATCAATCACATTTTGCTTCTTGATTTTTTTCCTCGTGAGAGATTATGTATTTGAAAGGAAAGTTGGGGAAAACTTGCCCACTCCATATTAAGTCAAATGATTTTAACCACACAGCTTTACAAAACATGTAAAAGGATATGCACTCTTGATGAAATAACTTGTGGTTCATTATTACATTTTACTTAAAACACCTGAAAAAATTGGAAACTCGCGTGCTTTTGCATCACTTATTGCATAAAACCTTTAAATCTTTGACCACAATGACAGCATCAAAGGTACTTTGGGATGTGTTGGTTGAAAAAAGAGAAAAAGTCAAAGTAAAATCGAAATGGATTTTTCATCTAAAAACATTTTCATCAGTGATAATAATATACAAGAATGATAATAATAATGGATGCGGTGGAATTTGATTATTGACTTAGGAATTGCATGTGTAACTGTATCTCTATGTCTTCGTGATTTATGGTGCATTTCACAATTATGTTTGATACGTGATAAATTATATACATTTTAAATATATTTATCATTACGATTTACACCGAAAGGGAAATGGCTGCTAAAGAGGTACAAAAACTTGCTACAAAGTTACACACACCTTCTAACAAAAAAGGTGTGAATTTGTGAACTCTTTTCTTTGCATTTTGTGGTGATGCACACGTACAGAAAAAACATGCATTCATCTTTTCTATTTTGATTCAAATCTCATGCCGATTCAAAAAAAAGATACTGTTATCGTAAAATACGGTTTCAAAAGTATAAATTAAATCTGAAAAGAAGTGCAAAGAGGAAAGTTCCAGAGATTTCGAAAGACTCCTCATACTTTGATGTAAATATTCACTTTTATTTTCAGTCCCGTATCTATGTCACGCGCAGTGGAAAAAAAACATAACATCCTTAAAAAATTACACACTTCCTCGGCGTAATACTAGAGAAGGCACACGACAAACCACGATATGAACTCATAAAATCCCAATGACCAACATTTACTTCCGCCGGACTCACTTTCGAGTTCAATGGCGTAGCTCATTTGTCACTTTTTCTTCCCCATCGTGCTCACATCTCTACGCATATCCCCATCAGACAATCTCACTTGGATACAAACAGGTAGGTTCACATTATTAGCTGTAGGCATCCCTCATCATCATTTTCAAAATGCACTACTCCATCTACATCATTAGCTATTATATACACTCCCTCTCCTCGTATTAAACCATATTTCTCCACTTTTATCTGTCAGAAACTGTAAAAGAATCCCAAAGACAATGCCAGTGTGGCCGTATAATTTATTACAATAATGAACTTCATACTCATAAGTTCCTATTGAGCTGAAGGGTGTTCTTATGCACACGATATTATTCAGAAAAAATCATTTTTTTCCTCGTGAGCACCATCACCGCAAGAGAGCATATTTATTTATTACATTATCCCATCATAAGCAAAAGCAGCTTGCATTTTGCTTTAGCTTTATTCACCCTTTCCTCGTGTCACTTTCCCATTGCACCGTACGCCAGATGCCAACAGCGAAATAATACGTTTTTACCTATTTTCCCTTAACATTCTGAGGTTTTGAGACATGCAATGCTAATATAATAATGTGTAGAGTGCAATATGGGATTTTTCATTCTAATTGCACAAGAATGGATGGATGATTTGATGAAGAGATGAGATGATATGAGCACTCGTACAATACACTTATAATGAAATGATAAATGTGTGTACATTTTTTACTTCTTCGTATTAAAAAGAAGAATATGTAAGTCCACAAATGGGAGTAAAAGGAAAAACGCATTGGCGTAGTTTTCTGTACATCTTTATACATATAATGTAGCTCATTTTATTTCGCTCCGCACGTTTCGCTACATTACTCGGGATAAAAGTTTGCTGTGTTTATATTTACTAGTAAACAATGCGGAGCAGTGCAGTGATTGCAATAAAAAGTAAAATGAGTTTGAAAAAGCGACGGGGATGTGGAGAAAAAGAATACAGGATATGCGTCGGTGTGGTGGACTAGGCTGATATACTGACTGACATTTGATACTGATCAGCTCACTCAATTTTACATTCAAGGCAGGGAGGGAAGACGATGGAAAATGACAGATTAGTGAAAATTGGGTCAATATAAAGAGGGATTATTAAAAGTGGGATTAATGAACTAGACATTTTTGTTGCATTCTGACTATCTCCTTGAAAGTGTTTTCTCTGCTGCATTTTTGTATCCGGTGCATTGTGCGTAGTGCAATTTTTACGACCGTAATCCGCTACGCCCCATTGTTTTTTACTTTAGAAACCCCTACTTACATGTTATTTTACTGATTTTGATCTTTCTCTCTTGACTTTAAATAGATTGCTATAAATTGTTTTGAGTCATTTCCAACAACAGTAAGTAATAAGTCACAGCGTGGGAATGTTTTGGCAAACGACATGTTTTTCTCCTCCGCAAAACAATAGGTACACATTTTGTAGAAATTATTACTTCGGATTCATTAGTCACGTTATTTTTACAGAGTTAAAATAGTTCTCCACTTTTTTCCACAAAACGAAACCAACAATAATAAATCATGGGGTGTATGCATAAAATTATTTTTTGTTCACCTCTTTTCTATACTTCCACTTGCTATTCAACAACATGAAAAAGTCTAACAACTTTTAGTTTACACGGGAAGGAAAAAACTCCAAAAGACCCCAATTCACTTTGAAATGAAAGAGTGAACGAGCCCAAAAATGATCATCATCGAATTTCCGGGTCAGTCAAATGACCTGCTCACCTCAATTTCACCAGTTTCTTCCATTGCAACAGTGTGCAATGCAACGCACAGTCGTAATGTTACACTCGCTTCAAAAGATATTTGCATTCAACCGATAGAAAACAAACTTCATAACCTGCAAAAAAATATCTGTAGTAAAGTTGCAGTAATGTAAGCTGTAAGGTGTTTTACTACTCCTCACTCTACACGTATAGCATCTCTATATACTTTACCTAAAAAGCAAGTTATGGTAGCCGTGATTACATTTTTGATTTTTCAAGATCCACCAGAAAGATACCTGCTACGTACTTTTTGTAGACGGAGTGAAATGAAGTGCTGAAATGCTTCAAGGGAAAAGGTTTACTTTTGCAAAACTCCTCCTGTGTATATATTTTTCCATCCATTTGTATGCACACTCGCAGATTATGTATTTTCTATGATAGATCTGTTCTACGAGTGGATTGGAATGCAATCTGTGATCATGACATGAATGATGCCTTAACACAAAAACGAGTATTATATTTGCTGTAACATTCATCCTGTAATTGGCCACTGGTAATGCTACTTACCTGGTGAAACTACTGTGGTTATGCATATTGAATTTGAACAAGTGCTCACTTAGCCTAGTCCTTATTGCAATCCACTTCACTCAAACTCTCTGAATCCAAGTCTTAAAGAAAACAAAGAAAAATCGGTAGCTGAGAAGGTGAAAGAAAACAATGTAGCAAGTATGGTGGTAACACATCGGGCGCAATAATAATAATGTCGGCATTTTATCTACATTTTCTTCTGAAAGAATGTTTAATAGGGAAAGAGTACAAATTCCATTTATTGGTCAATTTCACAAACAAGCTGTACAATTGAAGTAAAAGAAAATGTTGGTATGAAAGTATCTTTGAATTACTGGCGTCAGCCGAAAATCCTTAAAATTTGATATAAGTTGAACGATTTTTTTGAAAAGTTGTCAAATGCTTTATGCATATTGGCTGTGGCATGATGGGATGTGGGCTCATTTCAAAGAGGTATTTTTCCAATGTCAATTACTGTATTTTACGAGCAAGCTAAAGCGTCTGTGAACAACTTGGGAGGAAATGACTTTAAGTATAAATTAGCCAAGTGGTTTTGTCTATGCCTAATATTACGATATGCTTATATAGGTTGTTTTATAGGTATAATTTTTTATAACGGCAACAAATGAAAATTAGGCTGTTTGATAGCTGAGCAATAATGGACAAAATCATTGAATTGGGATGAGTCTCAAAAAGTGAGTATTTTTTTGCTTTTACGACAAGCCACAAAGACAAGCTTTGAGAGACAATGAGAGACATGAAAGTTTGCTAAAAACCGGATTGACTTTTTAGTTTTAGTTCTACATAATATATTACATGCATCTCCTTCTCACACAGTTTTGCTTGCACATCCGGATTTCACCTCGACGTGTGTTCCGTCCAAAAAAGTGTGAATGAAATGAGATGGCAAGAGGAATTTGATTGAACCTTTTGTGTGGGATTTGCTTTCCTTCTTACGACGCCACTAACGACCATCGTAAATAGAGGTTTGCGTGTATCAAATAATTTAGGAAGAATTTGCAAGCTTTTTGTCCCATTAGTCATGTTATGAGCCGAGGGTTGATGTCATTTTTCGTGAAAATGGGTAAACGGACCTATCTCAATATATGACTTGGGTGACAAATTATTCTTGTGTTTACACACAACTATTTCGAATCCCAAGTGGATTTTTTAACTACTGAGTGACATAAATGACGTACTTAACGAGAACGTCAGTAAACTCATTTGGTCTTGTTCGTCGTCTTTGTGCAATTTAGCGCTTAAAGTTACATGCCCACGTTTGAGTGGGCGCATTTCAAAGATTGCCATTAAGAGGTAATCCATCTTGTGCTTTTTGCTGTGCGTATGACACAAAACAAATTTTGAGGTAATAAATTACCTTTTAATTAACCATGTGACAAGCTTAGTCTTTGAAACCCTTTCTAGTTTGAAGTTTAAATGCTAACAAATTGCTTTTACTTTTGTACAAATTAATACATACACTAAATAGAAGGCGCACCGAATCTCTGAAAAGCATATATAAGCATGTCGAGCTCACTGTAAAAATTGAGCATACGAATCAGAAGCCTAGTGCTGCAAGCATAAAGCATTTTAAGTTTATTGAATGGGATCGTTATTACCTATTCCAAATTAAATGCAACAATTTAACCGTTTTATTTAACAGACTTACAGAACGGATTACAGAATATATTACATTAATAACTGAAAACTGCGGTAAACATGTTGGAACAAAGGGTATTTCTCTGTTGGCCTGTAAGATCTTCAAAATATCTGTACTCTGCAGTCTACACCCATTCTAGTTGAACTATTTTCAGACATTCCACTTGTGCCAATTGAATAAAAATGTTGAATTTTACCCCCCACCTAATTGACGTAAACGGCAAACGCTTCATGTAGCTTCCGTAGTTGTTCACGTTTTACTGCCAGATATAAACTCAAATAAAATCTGCATCCGTGAAAAGCAACACCTATCCATGTAGAATTCATTGGGTAAATACGAATATACGACCTTTTTTGTACGATTTTACTCTAATACAGTTTTTAAAACAGGATTTTCAAGAAAAATTTATACTTATTAGATTGAGATAGTTCCACCATTTTAACTATTGCATTTTATGCTGTTGAAAGTCCCAACTAAAAAACTGGTGAGATCTTCTCATCTCATATAAACTAATTATAGGTTTGAAGATGATTATCTCATTGAATTCTAGAAAAGTATGAATGCACTATATATATATATATGTAGTCATCTTTGGATTTTTAACGTGAAGAAGAAATTTATTATCATTGCGCTCTATTCCCTTGCTTTCAAGAAATAGATGAAAAGATTAGATATTAGGTTGTGATGGCCTAATTAATTACAGAGCTATTACTTTTGTTGATTCTATTCAAGTTGGGGTTATATGAAAAAGTAATAAAAAAAGGAAACTGAAAAATATTATTTTCACACTAGCGTACAAAATGATTACTATTTTTGACTTTTGGCAGAGGATTTTTTAGGTCAATTAGGATTTAAAGGTTAGGAGTAGGTGGCTAAAATAATTTTATGCACAATATTAAAGCATTACTATACCATTCGGGAAAAGTAGGATATATTAGAATATTATCGCACCCTATCACTCCAGTTAAAACTTAAAATTACCTTCTTATTTACCTTCAGTGGTACATATACTCTAATTTTGCTTATGAATAAATCGTATGATTATAAAGTCTGTTGAATTCATTCGTGAAAATATTGTAAATAAATAGTTATCCTTTCAGAAATTGACACTTAACACGAAGGCCAACAATGTGCTTCACATTAACACACAAGCTACAGGACATCCTGAAGGAAGCCATAAAACTTTAACAGGCTGACTGCATTGCTCTTTCTTGTTCCTCAACATTTCTGCCCGTGACAGACATACAAAAACAAATACACATTTTCACGTATTTTTACATAGTTTTGCTCTTTTCAGTTCCTGTGTGTTGCGTATGAAGGTCATCATCACATCACTATAAAGATTGTGTTGGTTATTTGACGGGACGTGTGAAGTTTGAACCACACAAGTGTCGTTGCTTCTCTGTCTGTCTACGACATTTTTTGCACTTCTTCCTTCGCTCTGCATGACATCTGCTAAATAAGACATTAAAACCGTCCAACTAATGGTAATTACACCCAGAAATAATATGGCATGTGTTGATTTACTCAATTTTTACGACATCTACACCATATTATCCAAATAAATTATACCTCTTCCTTAAAATCATACAAAACTCTGAAGACGTTGAATAATTCAAAGTGAATTTACGGGAATTTATAAACTGTAAACGCCAAATTTTCGTTATAACACTCATGTCGTCATCCTTTCAAGGGTCTTGTAGGAAGCAGTTGTTAGTACTTTTTTTAACAACACATTGAAAGAATAAAACGTGAAACTGCTGCCATCGTAAAAATTTAAAAACCATTTAGCACCTACTCACCGAAATATCTTGTTGGAAAGTTTGTCGCGGCAGCGGTTCATTTTTAAAAAAAAAACTCGTAATCGTCACTCATTCACTGACAAAGACAAGAAACATGCATGTAAAGTTTTTTCTCTCTAAAAAATCCATCATAGACACCTTCAACAATGTGTAAGGTTCATCAATTCACAAAAGTAGAAATAATGGATTGTGTAGCATTCATTCGAGTATCCGTAAAACACAACAAGTTTTCCTTCACTTTCTTACATTTTTCTCTTTGACAAAAAATAGCGATTATCATGCTAAAAGGTCATTGCCATAAGACAAGACTTTTAGTTTACAACGAGTTGATTTAAGTGAGTACAAAAAATGACTGCTCCATACTACAAAATGTACATGCCATATTCACATCATAACTATAATGATAGGTGATAGTGACAAGAAGACTTGATGTATACAAAGGGCAAGACTATTAGGGAAAGATTGAGAGGAAAAAAGATCCTCCCACAGAAGCTCGTCTAAAAAGTGAAATCAAGCGTGTCATGATGTGTTTAATAACAACAGCTCACGTACATCCACTACATATAGTCATCTATCTATCTCCATTGTTGTCCTCAACAATGTACAATTACACCTGTACATAAAAATGTTAGTAATACCTTTATTGTTTTGATATTGTCTATATTGTAGGGGAGTTGGTAGCCTGTAATGTAAAGGATATACATGTTCTTGTCTAGTTTATAACAAATGAAAGCAAACTCCGTCTAGTCTGGTTCACAAGAGGGGTTAACGAGAAAAAAGCATGAGAATGAATGAAATGGAATGATAACCGAGTGACTGAGTGACTCTTTAGGAAATAAAACTTCTCTGAGATGACGACCACTGACAGTTTCCCATTCATTGGAATAATATGCAATAGAAGGAATACGAAGAAGAAAAGGGAGAGAAAAAACAAGTAATTATTACAACAGTACAAAATGATGAGGATTCAGCTGCATCTGCTTTTGTACCAATAGGGTCGGCACATTTTTCTTCTTCAATGATATCGTGATATTTATCTATACAAGGATCTGTATGCTAGACAATATATCGGTGCGCGGTGGTTGGTTAGATATTGGTAATGTATTATTACAGGTTTTTACGAACATGTAAAACGAAGAGGAGAAATAGAAGATTGAGATTGTGAGTTGTGGCATTTCAGCATTCAAGAGATGATTAGAGTTGAGAATGAATGTTGAATTGAATTTTGTTAAAGGAGGGTGCAGGCTGGGATATATGCTTGTTTTGCTACTTAGTTTTTTCAACTACTTTCACTCTGAAAAAATGCAGAAAATCTTGACCAATAAAGACTGGGTGAAGATAACCAAGAAAAACAGCCAGCTGCATATTATAATTATGGCTTTGACCGACCGGATGGGGATGACCATAATCATCAAGTCGATGATGTGATATTAATATTATATAGTGTTTCGATGCTAACTTCAATCAAGTCATGTTTCACGATAGAAGTTTTTACTTTTCCTTAAATGCCTTCAAGTGTTGTATGTATAACAATTGAGTGAATTACAGGTTTAGTTTTGTAGATACACTTAAAAAGTTTATTGACTGATTGTTGCCATTTGAACTTTACATTCTGCAGGGTTATCTCAGCGTATTCTCATTCCTTTCGCATTCTTAATTTTTTCTTCGTACCAGCTGTAATCTCTGTGATGAATTTAACTTTCTTTGTCTGTCACGTCCTGTCTTGAAAAAAACTTAGGTAGGGCCGTCCCCTTCCTTCCCCTATTGTCTGTGACTGTTGTGCTAATAATGTGTAATTGTTTGTGAGTTTAGTAGGTACTAGATTTTTAACATTCAGATGATGATGAGATTCCAAATTCTTTAAGGGAAGGGGTGCAAATTAACTTGATGCAAAAAATATGCAAATCTGTCTAAAAAAGTAGAATATCATATAAACTTTTCCAATTTTCCAAATTGCGTGCATCGTTGCAATATTTTTGCATCAAGACCACAATCATGAAATAAAGGTGACAATGAGGAAATTGCAATTCAAGAGAAAACGAATGCTACCCATGTCCTATGCCAGGGTTGCTATCTATATTTCATCTAAAAATTAATTAAAATGACAGAAATAATTTTCAAAACATCTCATAATTTTATAAGTGCCACGCATTCGTAAATCTGGAATGAAGCCGTGAGCACAAAAAAGACTTGTAATTCCAGTTTCACCATTTTAAAATAACAGTCATTGGCCACGGTCACGTCATGTCACGTCACGAATCACGAATCTGATCAAAATCTGAGCAAAACATGAAATGGAAAAGGCAAAAAATGAAAATCGCATCTTCTTCCTCTATAATCCTCCCTAACAAAATTATCATACATAAGTCACAAAATATCAAAAGTAAAAGTTTTTCCGTCAAAATTTCAAACTTTGTAAATAAACACTGACCACTGCATGGTCAATGACAGTTGGCAATGCAATCATGCTGATTACGACTAGAGATTATTTAAGAGGTTTACAATTTTCCTGAAAATATCTATTACCTCGCTTTAGCGCATGTACATTCTAGAAAACTTTCATAGTCGTAATCTATCCTATAATACCTAAATAAAATGCTTAATCCATTCTGTGGTTGACGATTACCTGACCACAAATCATCCTGAAATTACTTCCACCTTGTAATATTACATACGCTTTAACAAAAAACAGCTTACGCTATTAAAATCATAAAACATTCCCAAATCTGATTAATTATTACTTTATACGCATGCGACACCTCATGCATAATTTTAAGTCATCATGAAGGAAAATGATCTACAGCGAGTGCGCATTTGAAAGTGACAAAAAAATCAAGCAAACATAAACACATGCACATGCCCTTAAAGAACCAGGCTCGACGTAATAACTTTTTTTTAAATATTCTTTTTTAGTCAGCACCCTACATGAACTATCTGAAGCTTGATCAATTTTTCGAGACATTTGAGACATGTTCACGTTATTATTACACAGATAATAAAACTGCATAATGATTTTCTAGCTGGTTTTTTGAAAGTGAAAACTGCTCACTGAGATCTAGCAACTTTATAAAGTCATGTTTCTAGTCGTGCAAGTTTACTTACGCAGACAACAGAAAAACATGCTCAGCATCTGCTCAAGAATTCAAGATACCTTAAGGTACTTATCGTGTGGCTTGTATGATGATGATGATCATGTGTATCATTAACCTTTAAGCGAGTTAGTTCACTGAGCATAATCCCAGAGGTACATTTAGAGTGCCTACCATTTTTAGGGATACATTGACCTGAGCATATACACAAAGGCTATTTTCTTCCTAGGCATTGTCTCTCATAGAATAACATTACAGAAATGGATTATTGCAAGTCACGAAATTTTCACGATTGATATAATCAAAGCGTACGACGTAATCCACTTTTTTGTCAAATGTCATCTCAATTGATGAGTGTTAAAAGTTTTGAGGAAAATGAATTCAAGAAAGTTCAATAGCCGTCAATAATGTTTATGTATCATCTATGAAGATTCTCGTATGAGGTGGAGAGGTCTAATAGAGCAATCTTCATTTTTCCTTCTTCCTTATACCATTATTCATCTTTTTTGATTCATTAAAAATCCCTTAAGGCTTTAAGCTACTTTGATGCTCGTATGAAAATATAAAAAAAAGTTGAATATATAAAAAAAAAGTACGCAGCAAAAATTGCATTATTGTTCTATTCCATTAGTAAACGAGACATGCGGGTAAAGTGAAACTTTATATCGTTAAATTGTCATTCACAATAAATCACACATTGTGTACTTTTTTTTACAGAGATGTGCACAGCTAATTTTATTGTTGTATTAAATACTCCTTGTTTCTCTACACCAATGTTTTCAGGCTGTTTGTCTTTGATTTTTTCGAGGATTTCAAAGAAAAGAAATAGAAAACAAGTACGTGAGAGAGGTTAAAGGTTGACAAATGGTGAGTACTTCACTCTCAGAGATTATTGGTGATTCACACGATGCAACGCAATTCCGCTTTGAGATACGATTAGTTGTTGTTAATGCTTAATTCACTTTCTTAGGAAGGGGGAGTGGGACTTTGTGGAGTAAGATGCATCCGTCTCCAATCTAGTCATATAATAACTAACAACAATAAAAAAAAAAAGATAAGTACTCAAAGGGTTGTAAGTGTACAAAGCGAGATTTAATTCATTTTTGTAAAAAAAAAATATATATACATAGTCGTCGTGTACTACAAGTCGTAGTGAGGTTCAAAGGAACATCCTGTTTTGAGACAGGATTTTACAGAAAATGAATGAGCATGCCATAATGTACTCACTCAAGTTGTGAGGATGATACGCTGCGCTGCTGACAAGCGAAAAGAGAGGTTTTCTTCCTCGGGAAAATAATCTCCCCTTTTGAGATAACCTGAGTTAAGTTTGCATTATTTGTTGTATTAAATTAATACTAATGGTAAAAGTACGACTATATGTACGGCTTGATGTACATTTCAAATGTCTGTATATGTATTTTTTCAATTTTTTATACACAAGTTCATATCCCCTGTCGGCTCATCCTTCTTTGCAGCATAATGCAAAGTAAAGCAAATTAATTAGCATGGATTTGAAATCATTTTTTAAATTGAGGATTATACCTATTTCTCAATGAATACTTAAAAAACTCAATATTTTTCGATGGTTGAGGAAACACACGCAGTGGCTCATAGCTATACATTAGAATTTTTCTATTCAACGCCCAACTGAGCAGAAAGGATAGATTTTGAATAATTTTTCTCGACAAAAAAGGAAAATGTAAAAATTGAATATCAAGAAATTACTACGGCATACAAAAATCTCCAAAAGGATACAAACTGTGAATTAATATTGATAAGCTGTGTAAATGCATAAAAATATTGATACATTCTACCTAGTTTATTGAATACTCTACCACAGTTTGTTGAATAAACTAGGATTTGGGGTTGCTGTCGGTAGAGCTTGAACACTGCTCACTTGCATACACATCACATCATCCTCAAATCGTTGGCTAACCATTATCATATAACGTGAGAGAATATCATATTATGTTTTCTGCATATCAATAATGCACATTCAAGAGGCGATACTCGTTTCAACATGCATATCCTCCTCCTTTACTTTAATAACTCATGTATACAACCTGTAAGCCGGGTAAATAATATAGGCATAAGAAAAAACTTCCCCATGTTTATCTTGCTTACTCTGAGATATCAATTGAATTGAAGAAGTGAACATGGAGCGAGAATACATTTTCAATAAATACCTACGCACAAAGTTTTATAAATCCTGTGTTGAAGTTGGCTTTATGAAAACAAGGTTTTGAGGTGATACAACTTTACTTTTGGGTGGAAAGTGCAAAAAGCTGTTCATTTCTTTCGTTCAACACCCGCTCTATCCATCCTTATGGTCGAGCACTTTGTACGTTGTGCATGTGCACACTTTTGTACGCATGCAATATGACATAAATTAGATATCGCTTTGCCAGCTTCGATAAGTCTTGAGTGTGTTTGTAAGCATTCCCATCCCTACTGACTTACTGACTGTAATATGCACTCCTATCGTGGGGAGATGAGGTGCGTGAAGAAAAACCACTGAACAGGTTCATCATTTTCAAACCTTGTTTACTGTCATAAGTTGGTTGAGTTGAGAGCGTTTGGTGGAAAGTATGCATGAGAAGGATTGGTCAACATGTTTTATCACGAGATGATATGCAAGGGAAGATGAATGAATTCATTGAAAAAATGGTGGTATGGTGGTGGTAGTGCGCAGTATCCGGTAACAATCCCCGAAGGGTTGTGCATTTACTCATATTCTATACTTTTTTATGCATAGTTGCGCTTAAAACAAGACCGACGTTTGTCAGGAGCCACGATGAGGAATTCAGATTTTTTTAGGATGATACATGAGTGCATGCCCGCAAAGCTTATTCATGTGAAGTGCTGGTTGATATATGGCACACCTTTATAGAAAACAACAATAAGCAAGAAATTTGTATCTTGATATAATTGCCGTATGTGCCAGTGACTTGAAACCAAGTTTTTGCAGGTAAAGATGAATAAACATCGATGTTTAAAGCAAGTTGGGGTTTTCTGCTTTTTGCATGTATGAAGAAATAGGTTAGGGGCAATTACGGAAGAGGTTTCGATTTCAAAATGCCAACTCACATTTCTGGTATTTGGACCACTTTTGGAAAGAACTTGTGTGGCGAAAAGAAACGACTTTTAGGAAAACAAAGGCAACGGTCGTTCCCCTTTTTTAAAATAAAATTTCCTACTGCGATATTTCTGATAGGTCACTTATCAACCCACCAGTGCCAAGTTTTGAGAAGAGAAGTTGAGAAAATGAATGAAATTCTTTAAATGAACTTTTATTGATAGAAAATTGGAGAAATTTCGACTAGTCTAATAAAATGAAATTCATGCTCTCGTGGTTGCATAAGAGGTTTAGTAGTGTGTTTGCAAGAAACACGCATATTTGCAGTTTGCACGAGAGAGTGAAATTAGCATAGAATCAAATGAGCCGGACAATTATTGCATTACGACCCACTACCCCTCACGTGTGACTTAATTGTTGACTTGTTGAGATAAGGATTGTATTGAATGAATAGCTTTCTTCTCAAAATCTTTTTTCTTCTATCTCTCCCTCTCTCTTCATTCATTCATCCCATTCATTCATGAGTAAAAGTGACAATAAAAACTCTTTCAAAATCGTTTAGTTCATTCACCGACTCTAACTCAAATATGTATATACTATCAAAAAGGTCGAAATTATGGAGAAAAAAATTACAGTTTAATGCTCCACCTCAACAAAATGTGACATGGGATTTGCATTAAATTGCATATTTAGAAACCTTGTTGTTCCAACCACACACGAAACCCATAAAATCCGCGACTCTAAAACCAAAATGCATTTTAGAATATGAGCAATTACTAATTTTCTAAAGTTGTCGATGTAATTCCACCACACACTTTACATCATCCGCTCAAAGCGTAATGAAATAAATTTGTAATAATTTCTATCCTCTTTGCCGGTACACAAATACAACAAACAAGAGCCGTGATATATGTAGCAGATCTCAAATAAGTAGCAACAAAGTACCAAAAACAGCTCTGCATTGTTTATTTAAGTATATCATAAAATGGCTAAGCAGCTTTTTATTACTTTTCCAAAAGAAAAAAAATACATGCAAAAATTTGCTCACAGTATATATTAATGTAACATATGAACAAGCAAAACGAGCAAAAGGGTATTGAAACTTATTGAAAGATTAGCCTTGTATTACAACCCACTACAACATGTTTGTGCTGGGCGTTAGGTAGCTAAAAAGGATCCTTAAGGGAAGCGAGAGAGTCAATAAGCATCACCTCTCCCATCACATGTAATGGGATGAAAACGAGGAGAGATTCATGATCATGAAGGGAAAAGCCATATGCACAACTTTTCACATACCTAAGTAGTTTGTAAAATACACAGCGAAAAGGGCAAGAATGTATGAGATGTGCAGAATAGACAGGTAACTGCAGACGAATCCAATCACGACGCACACACCTGCACATCATACGGATTAGCAATGCAAAAGGGGAAAGCATCCAATCCACACTTATTCTGAGGAATAAAGGGTAAAAACAGCGAAAGATATGCGTGTGTGCAACAAAGGAGAGTAGGGAATACGAACAAGGGTTGGATTTGCAAAGGAGCCCTAACAGGTCTTCGGTCATACCTTTTGTCTATAAGGCTCATATAAAAGGTGCTCATCCACCTGTCCATTAATTCAGTTTCGCTCTTTCTCTAGTTCACGTCACATCAGTTTGCCGACCTTGTAAAGGATTTCAGGAAAAAAATCATTTACCTGTTCTTGTTTGGAAACAGGACAAATATTCCCAGTAAGTTCTCAGCTTTGAATGTTTTACCTGGTTTCGAAAAGTTTGAAGGAGATTCTGTGTTTTCGTATGGTTCATCCGATAAAATTACATACTTTTGGGATGATAACAACTGCCAAATAAAATTTATATCGAGAGGGGTGCAACAAAAGGAAATTGTTTGAAAACAGTTTTGTGATCGGAATCAATATTTTTGATTGAACTGTGTGCTGTGACTCCTTGAATTGAATACTTTTTCATCGATTTTTGTGTGCAACTGAAAAAAAAACTTGGATTTGCTCCTAAACGAAATGGAAGAAAGCTGTTGTTGGTTCGGAAATTGGGATTGAGATTTTCCCTTGAAGCAAAAGGAAACTCGTGTCCATCCTCGGCAAAGAAGAAATTGTGGAAATATTATTTTGTTGGATCCTCAAATGGTTTGGTGTCTTATATTTTGAAAAAAAACGACCTTAGCCTTACATACTTTCAGCTAGGTTAGAAATACAAATACAAAAGTATAAAATATATAGAGCAACAGAAAAAAGGAGAAGAGGAGGAAGCATGAAAAATCAGGGTTTGGTTGGCTTGCACTCACAGATAATCTCACTTGCATCTCTCTCCTTTTGTTCTATATGGTCTACATGACTTTTAATTAAAAATGCTACGGTGGCATACACTCATAAATCATCGTTGCATGTCCGAAAATGCGGACACGGAATACATTGTGTTACGCTTTGTGTAATACCCTTACAATGATATGGATATGCACAAAAAGTAGGGACTGAGAATACACAAAAAAACTTAAGAAAAGTTGATTTTCTTCGTCTTGAGACGAAAAGGGTTAGAATAATTTTTGTTACAGAAAGTAAGTATACTTTTCTCAGGTATAAGTAATTTACTTTATGAAAAATCAACATCCGCTTGCTCGCTCGCCTCGACGTGGCCGGCTTTCGGATTGGATTTTTCCTCTGCAAAAAAATATTTTGGCTGAGTTTAAGTGGGAATCGATGAGCACAATAGAAAATTACTAGATTGCATTGTTTTTGTGTGTGGTATAATCCTATTGCTGATATTGTTAGGGTTGAGCACACGTACATCCACACAACAAACTTGGAATTTAGAGCAAATTTTTGAAAAAATTCACTAGGCGAGACCAAATATTTTAGGTATATCTTGAGAACAAGTTCACGTCTAAAGTTACTTTTAGCTTCTTAGCAATCATCATAATATTTTAACTTGGATTAGTAGATCATGCCTTATTGCTTCTTGGTAGAAGCCTCTTTAAACTGGGTCAATAATCCGAAAGATTGTTTTATTCGAATTGAAGGAAGCGTAACGGTTGATTATAGTTTGATTATTATTTTTAGCTGAAGCTGATCATTTTAGGTGAACCTATAGTTTAGGGTTTTATATCAAGGCTTTAATCAAGATAAAGAAAATCTTCGTAACAATAATTACAGCCGATTAGTAATAAAACATAATGATTAATTATAACAACTCATTTTTCTGCCCATCCCACACCCATTCATCATATGCCGAGTGGGATAGTGGGGCTCATAGCAAGTTATGAAAATTATTCAACGAACCCCGTTCTCTTTACTACCTATGCCAAATTAATTCATAAAAATTTGCTGGCTTTGTGCGCTAAGCAAGGCCTAAAATGGCTAAAATGCAGTAAGAACACCTTTTGACCGAATTTTCGAATCAGGAGGACGTAGAAACTGGCTTGAAACAAGAAACTATTATGTAAACCTTTAAAGTGCACCTCAAGTACACACACGACCACTTTGGGACGGGTTGAGTGGAAAAAATTATTCAATGAATTGTACTTTTAAAAATTTGTTTACTGTACATGGTAATCCGTAAACTATTAAGTCGTAATGTGTGACCGATGGGAGGGCACATGAATGATTCATATTAAGGTTGACATCAAAACTCCTCCGGAATACGAAATGCAAATAACTGCAAAGAACACACACACATGCACACTTTTATTTTGACTCAAATAGTCCAGCCGGTTTTTCTTCTTCCTTTTGTTGTCTTGAGAGATACCTACTCAGTATTGGGTTATACACTTTAAAGAGATTTTTGTTTGCATATTATTTCATGTCATAATGCATTTTCTCTGAAGATGTCTCAAACTTACAACCTTTCAACCGACATTTTCTATTTTCCACTTGATGTAGCACAAAAACTCGCCTTTCTTATCATCTTTGTAGACTGAAATGCATATGAGTTGTTTTGAATTTTATAAAAAGATTTGGTTATAAAGGAGCAATATGCAATGTATAAAAAATATCAGGGTAATAAGTTAGGGAATATGATAGGCGCATAACAGATGTATTGCAATATACACGTATAATGTTCACAGTATAAAAAAAGTTTCCTGTTTGACCAGTAAACTCGTTCTGTAAGTTTATACGGTCTTGATTTAAAGGCAATATAGCGTTACGCTGAGTTCTACAAATCTCAGGTAGTACGTGAGTTTAACCTACAGCGTAGCCAGTGGCGTCGGCATAGTATTTATTGGCGTGTTAACTGGCTTTGGCTTCGGTGACTTGTGAAAATGCCGCATGGCCCATTTCGAAGAGTCCACCTTAGGCATAAATTTGAGTATTCAAAAAAATGAAATAAGGAAATTTGGAAAAATGACAAATATATTAACTACTATTCATCAAAAGATATTCTCTCAAGTTTCTGGAGTAGTTAGTCTGGATGAGACTAATTTACTTTTTTTATTCATTGGCAACTTTCCCTGCAAATGTATCAATCCAGAGAAAATTTGAAGCCGCTAGGTACATCATTTCGCATGTAATTGGGTTAAATGCAAATATATGTTTCTTGTCTTACTCACTTTCCTTCTTTTGTTGATGTAGCTTGTCGAAAAAGTTGATTATTCCTAAGGCACATACCCCTCATTACCCCCGGCGCACACTCCATATTAGTCGTAATCATGTACACATACCTAAGCTCATCTTGCAGTTAGTACTTATCGCAATTCAAATCAATTTGAAAAAAGGAAATTTCTCTCGTCCACGCTTAATCTATCAAAGATTTTCTAGTACCTAACCTCAATTAGCTCAGTAACACACAAATACATAGACAAGATTACACATGTACAACTGGCAAAACACAGAATAATTATTAATCAAACACGTTTCATTGACTATTTCTTCGAAAACTAGACTTAATGATGAATAGCATGTGAATACTAATTGATGTAAAAGTGGGAAAAGAAAAATAGTTTCGTGTGATGCGCTCACAATGATACATAAAGATTGTAGGTGAAGTGAAGGTGTGTGTGTGCATATGAATGAATTAGAATCTAGTACAGAGGAAAATACTTTTTAGACAAGAATTTGGAAAAAGGGGTTCCTCCAAGAGGATAAAAAATACTAATAAGTAAATTTCGTTAGTAGGTTCAACAAGTTCATCCCAGCATGATTAACTAGGCTAACACGTACGCAACAAGAAAACAAGTGAGAGAAATCCACCAAAAAGGACTGGTTTCTCTTGGTACCTTGTAATATATATACGCATTTCTTCAAATCTCATCCTATACGCATTGATATCATACACCTTCTTGTTTTCACCAAAGCAATGCAAAAGGGGGAAAATCGACAAAAGCCAAGTAGCGAAAAAGCCAGTTTTCTAAAGTGATCTTTCCCTTCCTTCGTCATCATCATCTTCATTCATTTCGTTTTTGTCTATTCCCTTCCCTATACATTGCGGAATAGTTGCCAGCGTCCAACAATAATATCAACAGATATAATAGCTACATCATCAATATCATATTAATGCAGTTGGGTGTTTATTTCAATTTTTTTCTTTTTCTCTGTTCAGATATAATTGCAAGATAAAAAGAAAACGAGGTGGTCATAATAGTTTGAAGTTTTACTCTAGCTCTTCTTTTTTTCAAGCAAAAGTGGCAATGGGTTTGAAAAAGGAATACAATGTATTTGGCTATTTAATACGTACGATTCGTACCGTACGAATCGTATATTGAACAATTTTATGAGTTTTTGGAGTTTTTCAAATGTTTTCATGCATTTTACTCCTCCATTCGTTTATATACGCTTTCTTGAAGATGCATCTTTAGTCAGGATCACCTTGTTGAACTTGAACTTGTGCACTAACACATCCCCTCATGATGCATGCATACATTCCAAGATCAAGAGGTGCAATATGCAGAAAGCATTTTAATGTTTTTTTGTTTCATCTTCTCCTCTGTTTATGTTATGTATGCCACAAAAATGTATGTATGAAAAAAATAAGATTTTTGTTGGCAAAAGGAAAAAAGTTATTAGACCACAAAATATCTTTTCTTTCTAGACGTACGTGTGCGTACGAAGGATTGTATACTGTGTAGCGTAATATACACAAGAACATCTTGTACTTACGGACGGTAATCATAATGATGATTATGGTTAAAATGCAACTCTTGTGAAATATGGGCTGCACACAGTAACAGTGGAAAATTTATTCTTTTGTTTTTTTCTTCTTTAAAAATATCTCTATGATGGCCTACACATATAGTTTTACACGATTAACAACCTAGATTAATTTTTTCCCTTAAATGTAGGGACTTTAAAAATCTCTGCATTTCACACGCCCGCATGCAAGCATGCATCAAAAAGTAAACGAAGCGTAGTGAACGAAGAGCAAGTTTAGAAAAGGGTAAAGTAAGCGTATAGCTTAATCATCATAATAATCCATAAGGGTGTTAATAAAGTGTGGCAAAAATATGTACAATGTGCATAAAATACACATGTAGCAAATGTAGTTAAAATGGTTGTAACAAGAGAAAAAAGTACATATCGTTTCTCCTTTAATTTCCCCTCAGTGAAAAAATGCATGCAAGGGAGCGAGGAGCAGAACATGAAAAAAAGTGTTAAAGGTAGCAGCTAATATTATTTGGGGTGTAATTAATGGCACATTAAGGGATTTGGGTGTATGTGAGGTCTCTCTTTTTTCTTTCAAATCTCTCTCATGGCTATACATTATCGCTTTTGAAAGCGGAGGATAGCTCAACTTTAAGAGAGGAACATGATTGAGAAATGGAGAGCAAACTCAACTAGTTTCATATGACGCGATAATAATTTGGATTAGCATGGTTGTGTGCGTAACGAGGAATGAGATGGGCATGCGAGATGGTTAAAAGGCGAGAGGAATATAGGGCATTTGCCAAAGATTTTTACAGATATTTATAAAACTGTTGAGTGAGGAAAATCATTAACCTAAATCATACAGTCAAGGGATGCATGGGAGATCATTAATTGAAATGCATATGTCTGCGAAAAGGAGGTGAGAGATTGAAGAGTCGATGACCAAAGGAGAGCAAAGGTGCTGAAAATGACATGAACCAACAACGACAACAACAACAGCTTTCTTCCGGTCGGCTTATGGATATTGGCAATACCAAGTGGTTGCTTCACCTCGATTTCTGGAGATGATAGCGAAAACACAGAATCTCTTTTTAAAATGATCGAAGGATAATGATTACCACATTTGTTTGAAAATGATCAAGTTGTGCTAATTCTCAGAATTGCTTGCTTTCTCCAGGTACAATGAATAAGATATTGTGCATCACACTGCTCTGCGTTGCAGCAGCTTCTGCAGCTACCAAGACCAAGACCGCTACTGCCAGCGCGTCGAAACAAAGAGGATTCGGTATTGGAACTCATGACTACCACCCAGAAGTTGTTTCAGTTGGTCATGGTAGTGAAGGTGGTCACGGAGGAGGATGGGGTGCATCCAGTCATGGTAGGCATTCGGATAAGTTATCTAATTGTACATCATTTGTGCAGTTGGTGATGAGACCATTTAGTTGAACTTATTGATGGCTCATTCGGAATTTCATGTACATGTTACAGGAGGAGAATACCCAGCTCTCGCTGACATTGTCGCCCTTGTCTTGAACCTCTTGGTGCTCGCTGCCTTCGGTGGTTTGGTCTACCTCCTCTTGTCTCCCCTTCTCAGTGATGACGGTCACGGTTGGGGACGTTCCAGCTCTTCTCCATACTATGATGCTGTCAAGGATGGCGGTCTTCTCTCCCGTGTGCTCAACTCCATTGACTACGTCGACACCACCTTCGCCGTTCTTAAAATCTCCGGTGACGGTTGCCGTAAGCGTATTGCCTGCGAAATGGAGCGTACTGCCGGACGTAACAAGGTCTTCAACTACGCCACTGGCTGGTTCAGGTGAGAAAAATAAAAACAAGCCTATTGTGACCACACGAAGAGAAATAGAATGGTCACCACACCAAATATCGCTAGAAAAGTAGCACTGGCAAGAGTGGCAAGTGATCAAGTGACTGGTCGCCCAACCCTAAAGAGAAAATTTCTTGAATGTCTCGCTTAACGTCAAATGGCGATGGTAATGTTAACGACGTAATGTTAGTCATCATCATCAAAGCACTGAGCAACTTGGTTTTTCATAGAGTTGTGTATCTGCAATTTTGCCATTGTGTCTATTCATGATTTGCATGATTTCTCTTTGGTTTTGACTTAAACTTGTCACTGGGTCACTGTGGTCAGGCAAAGCCAGTTTTTTCTCCCTTTTTCATGATAATGATGTTGGTTCGGCCTTTAAATCATGATATTGCAACGTGTAGTACTAGCTATTCCTGAGTCAAACTTGTTCCTTGGCCTAAGGCCATAAATTGTTTGACCACTGCCAACCAACATCAATACACGATAAAAATGGCTTTAGGTAAAGGATCCACTGAATTTGCTACTTTTTGAAACATGAGCATAGTCGGCTCGGCCTTTTTTCGTTGTAGGGAGAAAATTAAATGAAAACGTGAGACATGGTTTGACTTTTCCTTACAAATAATTATTTTTCTTGTCCTCTGCAGAAAACAAATGCGTAGCATGGACTTGTACAAGGATGCTGTGACCGCTGGTGACAAGCAGGAAGATTGTACCCAGATGTACCCTGACTGTACCTACACCCTTGTAGATAAGGTCGGAAAGTGGGTTGGAAATTAAGTAGGGAGACTTAGGAGCCCTGATAGCTATGAATAAATTGTAGGACAAATTGAAATACTCGAGAGGAGAATGTTGTACGAGTGAAGAAGGCGCTTTATCATCGTTTCGTCGTCATCCATGAATTATTATTGGAGAAGATGCAATAGTAATATTTACTCAGTATAAATGTAAATGTCATCCAATCATCTTCATCTGCCTTGTCATTATTATTGTTATTATTTTATATAATTATTGTTATTGTTGTTGTTGCTAATAATATTATTATACATTGTAACGTGTTGTTAATTTTTTATCAGCCGAACAGACCAAAAACCCTATTTTATTATCTCTTGTTATTTGTTGTTGATATTATTTATGAAAAAAAATCTATCGTTTTATATAAAAGTATACACCCGATTTGAGTACGGTTTGTGTCAGGTAATTTATAAGAGCGAAGAGAAGAAACACAAAATTTAATGCTGTAAGTAATGGCAAGTTAGACATAGCGTTAATTACTTATATAGATATATATTTGAATCGATTTTCAAGCTCAAACTTTTGCAATATTTTATCCTTTTTTCGCCTCAAGTGCTGGTCCGTTTTGTTTGTATACCCGAGTCATATAATAATATAACTTCCGTTCCGAGGTCCTTTATCCACAGGGACTCTCGTTATCTTGCCAAAAATGAGTCGTATTGTTTAAATGCACGGACTCGTCATATTAATGCTATAAAATTAATATGATTTCTTGAAAAACTAACATAGTGGAGCTCGTGGTACCCTCATTCATTTCTGATGTTTCTAGCCTTACCTAATGATGTAAATCACATTCACATCTCTACATGATTCACAAAACCGTGTAACAATTAGATGCATTATCAAATCAGATTTCTAAATTAGTAGATCAGATTACAAGAAAAATTATGCACTTCCCATCGATTTATCATAACATCAACATATCTATTGGTTATACACATAAGATACCAAATATTTTTTTTAATTCACTTGGAAAACGGTACAGATTTATAAAATGTTACTATTTTTGTATGAGAAAAATAAAGAAGTTTTTAATGAATACAATCTGCCCTGGCAGAATTGATATATACATAATTATTCTACATTGCTATTTGTACGTGTAGCTTTCACTATTGAACAAAAATACCTATGTAGTGTCACTTGATAAGCATTTGTACTAACTGATCAATCCCTGCAGAAAATACACACTATAAACACCAGAGTGGCAGTCAATGCTGAATTTTTATTGGCACTAAAATCATTTGTAATTATAAACACAACATTAAATTAATAACAACTTTCCCTTCTTCCTTCGAGAATAATATAATGATAATAAATACGAAAACCAAAAATAAGAACATTATTAGGAGCTTTGACGTATAAACCCTTTCAAACGTATAAAGGTTTTTAAATATGCATGTAATAAGTAGAATGTATGTATTTAACATGAACACAATTTCTAATATTGCTGTAAAACAACATGCATACATTTTGGATCGTTAATTCAATTATTTGATATCACAAACAAATCAAGGATTTTAAAACAAAATATATGCGACGATTGCATGCGTGCACTCTGGATTTTTTGTACGGTTTCTTATTCCTGAAACCAAGCTTTGTTTTTTTAAATAAGCACATAACGGTACGTGCTATCCACTACAGAATCCGAATTCTGCATGGTATCTGTTGTACTATCCGACTTTAAGCGTATTACTTTTCATTTTAAGCCAAAACATGACAAACTGGACAAGTAGTATTATACTTATACCTGCTCAAAAAGACTCGCATGTTCAACAATTTTACCATAACCTTCGAATTAATCAATAAATAAAAATACTATAAATACAGTTTCAGATCGACTCTAATTTTTACAGTTCTTTAGTTATGATAGATAACTACGAGGCTCTGAAATAGATGGAAATGAAAAAATAAGTGTATGTGGAACAGAGTTTATAGTACGAAAGTAGTAGCATTAGTTCACTATTTGATCCACACGAGTTCGAAATACACATAATATTCGTTAACTATATTTAACAATTAGACATTTCTATAAACTCTGTCACGAGCTGATGAACATTATTCAAGTCAGGACTATAACGAATACACTTGTTAATAAATATGTGTTATAATTGGAATAATATCGTCTATATAATCTATAGCATTGTCCAGAGTTCGATTAAAGTTCCTTAGGACGTGCTTCTCCACGTTAAGTTGTCAATTTAAAACATCATTAGTCCATAACAGGATAAAAATACCATTGCAGTTGCTGTTTAAAACAGATGAGACAAAGACGATCTTGGCGACAATCTTGATCGTAACACCATCGTCAGAAAAAGAATCAGAGTTTGAGCAAAATTATTACTTCTACAGTTTCAACTCATCTGGTAGTGGGAGTTTTGCGACTTCAAAAAACACTCTAAATAAAATAATGTCAGCTAGTATGAGAAACAAGTAGAATTAGGACATCAAGAGAATTTTTTGTTTAAATCTTACTTGTGAGAATATTTAGATCGAATGGTTTTCAAATGTTGTTGAGGCTTCCGCAGGAAATCATACAAACGGTGCGTCAAGTCGAAGAGATCTTCTTTGGAGTATGTACTGTAGTACTGCAATGTAGGTGACCAAGGGTCTTCTACCTTTGCAATTTTGAGTGCCAGTAGCAAGGCTGATGCAGCCATCATAGAATCGAGTCCATCTATGAAGTCATAATCCATTAAGGACATTTCTAGGATAAATCTGGCTAATGTAAGGGTCTCCATGTCAAGTTTTGCGCACTAGTAACAATGAACACACCAAGAATGAATGTTAAATGACTAATTCCTTGATATGATAAGTTAATAATTTGCTATCATTTATGCATACTACTCACTCGAGCATATCGTCGCAAAAATCTGTATGATAGCGGGGTTCCGATATCAAATTTTAGCGTCCGTAACATTTTCTCCTCCATTGATATAACTTCCTTCTGAGAGTAAGCATCATCGCAAATATAGCAAAAGTCGTCGATTACAGGAGGACACCGTTCCTGAAAAATTAAAATTATACATATTTACATAATATATACTTCGAATTTACAATGACAAACCAAGCAGAGCACGAGTTTTTACAACAGCATTAGTTTAAGGACTTACATCATACTTTGCAGCAATGTATAAAGCTGTTGTCCCGACGAGTTGTAGCTTGTCCCGTTTTACCAATGCTTTTCCGAGGAAAAGGTCAACTAATTTTACGGCAAGATATAAGGTCTCATGATTCATTTCAAAGCTCTCCTAAAACAAAATGGATCAGTTCAAAGTTTAAAACAGGTATAGAGCTAAAATCACATAGATAATCAAACGTCGTTTTACCTGTACTTCTACCATCCAGTCAACAAGTATACTCCTCATATTTTTATTTAGTTCCGTTTGTTTTTCCAAGTACTTTTTAATGCAGAAGCGATGTTCTCTCCGTTTATAATAAGCAAAAATGTCAGTTACGTAAAGACCGACTTGGAAAGGATCGTCGCCAGTCTCTTCATCAAAATCAGAAACTCCTTCTGGAAGTCGACTCTTTGTTTTTTCAGTCAAAAGTTCGTTTTTTCTGTTTTGCTTCTCTTCAAAAGTACTACAAAATTATGAGCATACCACACATTTATTAGTATTTATGTATAGTATAATTTTTGATTAAGAGATACACACGTACATAAAGGGAAAAAATAAAATGCATACTGCATACATACCCAGATTCACTGTCATCCGAAACCTCCAACACTGGTGTACTGTGGGCAGTTTGGTACATGGATTCTTCCTCACTAATAGAAACTGAAGGAAGGGGAACATCTTTCTTCTTTTCAGTTTCTTTCTCAGACTTAGAGCCTGACCTGCTTCTTCTAGTAACTTTCGCAATCGGTTTAGTTTCTTTTAATGCTCTGGATAGCTCTGGAACTGCATTCGATTTAACTGGTAGAAGTACGTTAGATCGTTCCACTAGTTTAACTGGTTCTTCATTTTTACTCAAACTTTTGGATTTAGCTCTTGTAACACGACTCTGGTCCTGGTGAATCGGAATTAATGACGGCTTTTCGATTTTATCCTTGTTTTCCTTATTAGCAATGCCATCTTTGCCTGCGAGCCCCGTCGCCTTTTTCTTTGCAGCCTGGAACACACACGAATAGATAAGAATTTTGTGAACACGAAGAGAAGATTCTTCTCAGAAGAAATATATTTGTAAAAATTTAGAAATATTATAGAACATGAAATTTTACATTAGTTAGATCTCCAAGGGCTGACCGTTTCTTAGCCTCCACTTTCTTTGGGGATACATCCGCTTTCCTCTTTCCTGCCAACCCCAGCCTCGGTCGTGACGTTTCACGCACTCTATTCATCTTGCTTCCACTTATGAGTTATTTAATACCTGAAAGTACAATCATAATAATTGTTGATATGAGTGTGATTTTGAAACCTAGAATGCAGATTTTTTCATTATATGAATTACTGACAACTGAACTACGTATTCTACTCAGCTCACTAGCTCGTTTACTTCCGAAACTGACGCGATTAAAATGTCACTTCTCGATAGATATTCTTCAATACAGACTCCTTCCTATTTCACTAAAACCAACGGGGTTTCTAATGTTGAAATCTGAAGTTGCAAAGAATTCAGGTATATGTACGAATATCACTGAGACGGTGGTGGTGGAGGTGGATATGTATTGATTTCTCGCTCTTTCAATCGTATGAAAATGAATATTCAATGTTTACAGGATAAATTACTATTGTTAATTGTTGATTCTAATTTCTTGCGCTAAATAATTAGCTAATAGATAGCATAGTAACATACGACGACCATTTGATCACGTGTACAAAGAAATCAAAATAGATGTATCGTAAGATCGTAACCATAACGATCACTGATTAGAGCACACGGACGGTTACGGTTAACCACGGTTGACTATACAACGCACACCTCCACCCGACCGACGCTCCATGCATCATGCATACTTCGTTGACGTAGTACATAAGCCGGACCTTGCTTTGAAAGTGCTGGCAATACATACTACTACTGACTACTGATGACTGATTTTCTGTAATCGATTCATTCCTGTCATGGAACATATCTTGGAATATCACAGTAGCAAATCAACGCAACGCACACTATTTGCATTCATGTATGAGCAACCTTCAAAATTTCCGTTTGCTCCCATGCTCCCAAAAATTTTCAATAATTTACTGCTAAGTACAAAATGTTTCCCATCTACAGTACCACATGTGACATTCAGCATTTAAATTTTAATGTACATTAAATTGAAAAAATCGTGAATCAAATTACCCTTTTCGAACCCTTGAAATTTTAGACAATTGGGTCTTTGATCTCATAAACTATAATACAATGATATGCGTACCTCTCCTACTTTCGACCTTACCCTTTTCATCTATGAAAATGAAACGACGGTTAGAGAAAAATTGCTCAGATTGATACCCCTACCCTGACTAATACCTGAGGATGATGCTTGACGAAAATCAGAGAAATCGCAAGAAACAAAAGAGAAACTTACCTATAATTTTACTATGACCGTTACCTCAAAATAAAGAAATACAGTCCAATCTGCACAAATTTGCTCTACCAGAAATTATACGTTACCAAATTTATATAAAAAAAGCACTGAGCAAAAACCAAAGAATGAAGGACAAGACAATTTTCGACTTTAAACTTAACGGGACAAAATTTAACCGACAGTTTTTACGTCCCAGAGAATGGCTGCTCGTTGCTCCTCAGTCCTCACTCAATCCTCAACTGTCAACTTAAGTTAAGCCTGCCCTTCTTAGTGCGGTGGTATGTAGAAATTTTCATTCTTCCGTAAAACTCTTATGCACAGCATTTTGGACAACGGACAACATCAGCCAAGAGGTGAAGGTGAATGCATGCATGTCAACGAACACAAAATACACAGGGGCTTGATCTCTTTTCTGGAGCGTAGATATGAACAACTATATGAACGTTCCATTTCCATTTTCCATATGTAAAAATATAGACTACACACTACTATTTACTTTTATCCCACGATTGTCCCTATATACAATGTAATATGCAATTGCATGTTGCATGATTATGCCTAGCCTTCATTTACATTACACAAAATCACAAAACCGCCTATTACCCAAGGATAAAGAAGGAATGGAGTACATACTTACTTTACGGTGGAGCATTTTTTTCTTTCATTCCATATATCCGTGTATATATGTGTGCGGAAAAAAGGAATCGTAAAATCGTAATAAATGAGTTTTGAGTTGAGTGGTGTCTGGTGTGTATTGTATCATATCTTTTGGAGTTATTTAGATATACTTATGTAGCACACGGCAAATTTCCTTTTGTTCCATAATTCCAAAATGCCTTCAAGCAATGCCATCTTTTAAGTGAGGATAAAGGAACACGACGACGAAGGACTTGTTAATTTTGTTAGTGACCCTTTTAATTAATAGTAGTACTACTGGCTAAATACTATGGCTGGATGTAAATATAAAAACTAGACAAGCATTTTTTTTATTGATGTACAAGTTGTTTGTCACTTGAAGGTATATAACATCTGAATTGGGAGTGTTGTTTTGCGTCATCAAAAAATTGTTGATATTTTACTCACATTCAACATTGTGTCAGGTGACATGACTTTGGTTAAATTTAACTGTTGTTATTATCACTTTAAAGGAATTTATTAGAATTAGGAATTATTACATGGTCAACGTCTCTGTTATTTAATGGTTAACAGTTCGGTTTTCTGTTCACAAACAAAAACAATTTGATCCACACAATGCTTGGGACCACGTGTCACGAGAAATACGATCAACGATGTCAAGTTAATGATGTAACGGATTTTAAAAATATAAATTCAGCCTTAAAAGAACAGTACAGTTAGCAAATTGCCATCTTTAGATTTATTATTATTAAAATTGAACTTAGCTTGAAAGCTAATGAATGACACCTGGAAAAACACTTGCTCCAATTTAAGGGGCAAAAATTTGATTTGATCAAGTCAACAATTGTACTCATAGTCATATTATCTGTTTTTGGTTGTCGGTTATTTCAAATTTAGGCAGGGAGTAGGGTGATAGTAGATCGTAGGTATGTTGTTGGTGGAAGGTCAAAGGTTGAGGGTGAAGGTAGATCTCTTCAGCGCAGGACTACGAAACGATGTATCACAATATATCCCGAATGTCAATGTAATGTATAAGACGACAAGTGCCAGTTTTTTCCTGGTCTATGTATAGCATAATATATAAGTACATAGTACATACATACGTTAATTGTATTGATTAAACTAATGTAAATTAGTTTGGTGGTAAGGGTAGGACGGTAGGAGTGGTCAGTGGTAGGACAACGTACGCACGGGGTGGCAGTTTTCCTTGATCAGTCATCCATCGCATCATTGATTGATTAGGGGGAGAGGCTCATAAATTCAACATGTGGTGACATAATATTATGCATTAAGGAAATTAAAACCAAACTTTCTGTGGAATAGTTATGATTAAGCTCGAAATAAGTGACACGTTGTTAGTTTTCCGCAGTCAGCAGTAGTGTAGCTGGCATTCTTTTAAACATACAGAAATTGAATATGATTAATGATCACACTAAATTAATTTAATTTTTATTTTTATTGTCGCACAGTTGACAGCTGGAACCCATTGGACAAACAAACGCGAAGGACTTTTAGCTAAGTCCGAGGAGGGGGAAAGTTGAAAGTCAGAAGTTCCACTTCATCGAAGAGGTGTAGATTAATTCAGCTGCGTTGACTGTTTTGGAGGCGTTAGTCGTGGCCGTTGTAAGCTTGATACATTGGTCAAAATTATATGTAAGATAACTAACAATACAGAACAGACAGATGACATACAGCAGAGCATCATATGGATTATGTGCAAACATCGTCGGGTGGAGAAAAATTGCATAATTATTACGTCGTATCGTCATATCTTATGCTACCAGTGACTGATTTAATGACTAAAAGACTACAACAGTGTTATCAACTACAGCAGCGTCTCTATTTTGAAAAGAAAATTGCAGTAAATAGTAAGTGAACCCGTTGCCATTCGTTAGGAGAGAAAATAAACTCGACTAAAGCAACATTGGTCGAACTTTCCGTAATACTATTCCTCATCCTCACTAGTGTTAGCTGTGTCAAAACATTTTTATTGTACTTTCATTTGTTACGGATAACTGATTTCTAATAACTTGCTACTGGATTTTGTGATGAAGGATTTAAACTACCGAACTGAAAACGGAAGAGTTAATACTGGAGAGATACGGGGCTGAGCATGGCTGATCAAGATATCTCTTCAAGAATCCCAAAAGGAATTTTAAAAAATAAGTACGGAAGTAATTCTCGTGACAGCGGAGACATGTCAGAGCAATTAGGAAGACACTCTTCCTCTAGCTACGGCGGGGGAGGCTCTGGAGGATGGGAAGCACAATTAGGAATGATTGGGAGCACAAATGTACCCCCGGTACCAGTGCCCGCTCCACAGCATGGAATGAATATGCCGAATCCAGTACTAGCGAGTTTGGATCCCATATTGACAAGGGGAATAAAGTAAGTACTACAGTTTGATATACTTTTTAAATAATAATTTACTTAGATATTCATAGCTTAGTCAGAATTTGAAATAAGTGTAAGATTTACTGCGTATGTGTGGGATGACCTTTCGGTATAATGTTATTCAAAGCTAGATAAAAAGAAAAGAGAACAAAAGAATGAGATGATGGAAAAATCACAATATATCCAAATAGCCGTAAATAGCACAAGTTAATCATGATGATGACGTTTTATATTCAACTGTTATGAAATATAAGTATGATAAAAGGATGTCTTCCTATCCAATCTACTTTGACGGAGAGTTCGCAGGTCAGGGTGAGTCTCTGTACAGATATTTAATCGCAAAAATATCTTTTTAATTGTTAATTTTTGTAATGGAAAGCACCGACTAGTCAGACAGAGGATATTTTTCGGTTGGTGAATTGAACCCTATACGACGGCATACTATTATTATTTGTATTGCGTCACAGCAGTGATTCCTGCACAGATCATCAACATTCAGCATGTATCGTTGACGTTGACCGGTCTTATATGGATTGATATGGATGGTACAAAGTTAAAGGAAGTAGAATCACAGACACAAGACTGTGTCTGCCTATGAGTTGTGTTAAGAGTATCTTAGAGGAATAATACTTGTGTTGTGTATACATCTTGATATACATTCTCACATTCATAAAACATACAATTTTCATGTGCCATTATGCGAATATCATTATTAAGAGGGAGATTCTCAATTTGCGTGTGCAGATCGGAATTTGTGCCCTTGCATCAGAAATTGCATGAGTTTATCACTCGCAAGCGCGACTTGCTATTCCGACCTCTTGATGTTGACGAAATGCCATTAAGCGATGTGAAAGGAACCCAAAGGAATTCTGAAGGTTGGGTGGTATACTTGAAGTATCTTTATCGATTTATTTACTTGAAATCAAGTCCAATTTTTTTCTGATGGTACACATGACTAATGAAACTATTCTATTTAGATCATTATGGAATCGTTCCGAGTTTTGATCATTTTTTGAGAACTGATCCATTTGAAATCAGACGATACTTTTTTCAGGTAAGGATTTCAGAGCAGAGATAGCAATGCTCGCATTTTTTGAAAAAATCGTAAAGCCTTGTGTTTGATATTAATCGTGATTTGCTTACTTTTAAATTGTACGTAGAATGCACAAGTTGGAGACATTGTTACTGGAAAAGTTATCTCGCGTAGCAGTTCTGGTCTTTATCTCAAATTACTATGCACGGAAGGTGGAAAGAATATCTTGTTAGAAGAACTTAACGTTAGAACATTTTGTCCTGCACAACAAATGGTTCCTATTGTCGATCCAAGAGATCCAAATAGATTTTATGAAACGGATGACCACGTTCGCGTGGAAATACTTGAGCTTGGTTCGGATTCCGAGAGATTGGTTGTAGGGATGAAGGGCGTTACTTTAAATGCTGAGATGCAACATGCTTTTCTTTTAGGAATGATATCTCGTCATGATCTCCCTCGTTATTATACGTAAGATAATGATAGAATAAAACTCATGGAAATTGCATGTCATTACCATTCTTAGTGCTATACGTGTCGCTTCTGTTGTATTTCAAATAAGACTTTCCAAGTATAAGCAAAGCTCGGATAACAGATCTAGACGTACCTATCAAGACATGCTTCTGGAAAGTCCTGGGTTTCAAAATCCAAATAGTGTCAGTCATTTGGCATCCAGCATGGGAATTTATAAAAATACCAATTCCTTATTAAATGGCATCAGGTATTTGAATCATTGAAATAAGTAAAAAAATTACAAGAAGCTCCTTTGTTAGCGTTGTGTGGTTGACTTTTCCTCAGGAATGGATTCCCGTTAAAGGAGAGAGCGTCTCAGCTTCGAAGAATTCAAAATGCCAAGTGGGCTCATGGTCATGTTGCCGAAGGAATTAAATACTTTAAACAAGGAAAAAACACGGAAGCATTCCAATGTTTGAGTAATGCTTTAAATATTGACGCGGAAAATGTTGAAGGCTTGGTTGCACGAGGTGCCCTGTGAGTGCTCCAAAAAATGCATGGTTTAACTAAGTATTCTTATTATTAAGTTATAGTTTTTCGCTGGTGCTGGTTTGGTTTATAAGTAACACCAAGTACCTCATATGTACTGTAAATGATTGGCAAGCAGCGTTGCCACTGCTCAACCTAATGTGAATTATTGTAGACCAGAAATAAAGTCTTTACTTTTTCTTGACGGTATCGCTTATGGATAAGTCACTGGTCATTAATCTGACTCTCTCTGTCTCTCTAGCTTTGAGGTTCCGGTGAAAATGAAGTACAATATAGATAGACAGTTATAGTAGACTTCAATACTTTTTATAACTATTTGTCATGTTGAAATTTTTTAGATATGCAAATAGCGGGAGCTATGAAAAGGCTATTGACGACTTCGAATCGGCCCTAAAGTATAATCCTAATCATTTCAATGCCCGTAAATATTTGGCGGAGACGTTGGTGGCGTTTGGTCGACAGTAAGTTGTAATTTTTATCCATGGTTTAAGTCAACTTGTTTCGATTTCGTTCTACTATTACATTGATGATTTTTGTGGTGTTTAATAGGCAAGAAACTCAAGGAAAGTTAGAAGACGCAATTGCTTCATATTCTAAAAGCTTAGTTGTTCGGGCTGATCACAAAGAGGCTAAAGAAGCGCTTTGGTCTCTGCATGCTAGGACTGAAAAATTAGATCCTTCTAAAATGACTGGCGCTGCTGCCGCAAAAGCTGCTGAGCTGAAGGCTAAGCTAAAAACCATTTTGCAAAGTGAACTTGGATTGAAAATGGAATCAAAATCAACGAAGGAAAAAAAGTCTAAAAAGGACAAAAAGAAAAAAGAGTCATCAGGATCGGACGATGATTCCTCGTCATCATCGTCATCTGACGAGTCCTCAAGTGATTCGTCGTCATCTGGTTCCGGATACAAGAAAAAATCAAAAAAGAAGAAGAAGAGGAAGTCGAAGAAGAGCAAAAAAAGTCGAAAAGAAGTAGGAGTTGAACGAAAGCGAGAAATAAGTTTGAGTCCATTTTCAAAGCGATTAAATGAAACACAAACAGGAACTCTTTCATCTGGAGCGGGGTTTACTGGATTTACAGATTCTACTTACGCCGAACTTCATTTAGGCATTCCAAAGCATGATAAAAATGGTGATTGTCTTGATTGATTTTGAACTGTGACCTAGCTCTACCTAGGGATTGAACAAAACTCGTAATACTTAGGTACATTTAGAAAATAATGACATAATATTTATTTACCTTGCAGGGGAAGATTCCGACGCCGAGTCCAAGCGATCAAGTAAGAAAAGCAAGGACAAAAAGAGATCCAAAAAAAGTAAAGACAAAAAGAAAAAGAGAAAACATGCTTCAACAGATTCTTCGTCATCTGATTCTGAGTCCTCCCGCTCAAAGAAAAAATCAAAAAAACAGGCTACGACGGAAACGGCGTAAGTGGCAGTTTAAGATTTTATTTTCGCGTAGTAATACACAATCAAATAATCATAGCTCAGGAGAAGAGATATTGATTTTAATTGTTTTTTAAAAAACTTACAGACCATTACAAGGCCTTCTTCCTGATCTAGGAGACCTTGAAGCTAAGTTGAGTGCATACTACTCAAAAATTGAACAAAGTAAAGTTGAAACAAAATTACCTCGTCGGTCGCCATCGGTGGAGAAAAGCCCAGAACCGAGAAAGCGTACGAGAGATTTGTATGACATTCCTCCGCGTATTGTAGAAAATGTTTCAGCCTCCAAGTTGGATGATCATGAAAAGTTAGTGCTTAGACATTGAATTTTGAAGTTAGATAGTATTACTAATTTGATTAAAATTCAAGCACATTTCACATTTTCACTTGTTTTGTTGTAGAAAATCGGAAGCATCACTGCCTTGGAGTGAACGAAAAGCAGGAAAAATTGATCTTCAAACGGATGAATATGGAAATATCCAACATGAAACTATGTTAGTGCTAAAATTATTATTAATATACCACATACTTTGCTCCATTTCACTCATGTTTTGAGTGGCTATATATATGTATCGATATAACATTTCGATGAAATTAGTATTAATTGGCGTGTGTTAACAGAGTACGCACTGTAAAGAATGAAATTCCTCCTGAACAAAAGCCACCAGCAAGTAAGTTTGAGATGAAATTCAAACCAATGAATTCCAACGCTAGTGAAAATGAAAATGGGTCAACTGGACAACTTCCTCCCGACCCAGGATCTAAATGGAGACCATTAGGGGCTGCAGCTCCACCAAGCGAGGCTGTGAAAAATGCGTTTGAACGTGGAGCAGCAGTGGGTTCAGATGACGATAGGAAAGACGAAAAAGATAAGGGGAGGGAAGAAAGGAATTATCGTAGAAAATCTCGTTCTAATTCCAGATCCCCTATCCGTAGGCGTCGACGAAGCCGATCGTTCTCCAGCCGAAGTCGATCGCGATCTCGGTCACGGTAAGTCGAGAAACTAAGAACAGTCTTTTCGGGAGTCGGTAATTTTTTGATTTCTTTGACCTTATTTGGATTTTTGTGTATATCGTAGATCATATTCTAAATCTCGGTCAAGATCTCGTTCGCCTACGTATAGACGAGACAGAGACCGGAGACCTTTTCGCCGTGATGGGGGTGGGAGTTATCGGGGTCGTCCACCAGTCAGATTTTTCAGAGGGTATAATAATTATGGACGTGGAGGTCGACGACCTTACAATCCCAGGCCACCTTATAATAATAGAGAAAGAGATTTTGCTAACAGAAGCAAATTCAGAAATCGCTTCAGCCGCTCACCCTCACGATCCAGGTATAGGTAACTATTTTCGGGGAACCATATAAAATAAATTTTTTGTTGGCTGTAAATGAGAAACGGAGTAAAACAAGTAGTTTTCTGTTACAGGTCAAAGTCAAAGTCTAGGTCTCGATCCCGAAGTGTCTCGCCCCGTGAACGTCGACGAGAATCCCCACGACGGGAACGAAGAGTCAGTTTCTTTAAGCATAAAGTTTTACAAATTGTTTTCCATTAAACACATTGCATATTTTATCTATTTTAAAGGAATTCCCACGTGAAGACCGCTCTGAAAAATCCACTAATCAGAGTCATAGTCAGGAAGCAATTGAAATCGATAGATCACCTTTTCTTCAGCAAGATAAGCCGTCTGCAGTGGATGCCGAAATTCAAATAGGAAGCTTGAAAACTACGAGTGCGGCAGATGTGGAACATTTATTGGATAAAAGAAATGCTGAGAAAAAGGAAGAGATGCGAAAGAGTAATCCCGATTTCTTTCGTGCTACCTAAAAAACGAGACTAGTTACTACATGACTTTTCGTTTGTATTTCTGTCAGTACCAATTGCGTATGGTATAAACACGTTTCTTTCATATTGTTTGCTATCTTAATTTTTGATGGATTGACGCATTCCTTGCGTATTTTTTGTCTGTTATATGACCTGATCCATGAAGTAGTTTTTTTCCTACTTTGACACTTACTTTTCACACGTATAATTTTTAGTTTGTTTATAACGTATTATAGACCTTCATATATTTGCATGTTTAGTTTAGAATTGTAGTATGTTAAACTTATTTAGAAGAAATAAACTTATTTAGGACTTTTGAATGAAAAAAGTAATACATGTTACGCAAGACTTTTTGACGTGTGTATAAGGTTAGAAACTTGTTTTTATTTAAAAAGGCAAAAATTTGGAGATGTACTGATTTCTTTCCATAACTACCACGATCGTAAGCCTTTTTTTGAAATCATGTGCTGGAAATGTAGGCTCCGATCGTCAGCGGAAAATTGGGGGAAGCTTTGTTGATTTCCCTCAATTTCCAAAAAGCTGCCTTTTTTAATTTTACAGCTCTTATCAACTTACCTTATAAACAAGGGATAGTCATAGTTACCTTGCATTTTACGGAGAGTAAAACATATTTTAAACGAGGCGAGGGAAGTTCTGTAATCATAGAATAGAACCCCTTCCCAATGTTCTGGTTCTGACTGTCACATATAATCAAGAATGACTGATACTTGAATATCGATCACTATTAAAATTCAATATCTCTACAGTTATGTCATCGCAAGTCTTTGTGTTAGAATTTTATTTCCAGAAACTGAAAAAAATCTGTTGCCTTTCCGATTAACAGGTCCTTATTCACCAATGAGTGTAATGACCATGCGATGCAACATCATGTTTTTCATTGTTGATTCTCCCTAAATAATCCATACTTCTCAAACGTGTACAAGTACACTTCAAGGAAATTTAGTTTTGAAATTACAAAAAGTTAAATTTCTTTGCCACATTAGCGTAGTGCCTTAATGCTGTCATATTGCCCATGAAGTCATAAAGTTGTGACTAGTTAAGTTAAGACAATAAGACAAACAAGTTTAATTACCAATTACCTTAAAACCAATCACATCAATTTTTTGTTTAAAACAGTAACATTCACAATATACCGTCTATTATACCGATATGCAATATGTACATGAATTTATCCTACCTAATCAACATCAAAGCAAAGCACGCTGTGAGCGTAATATTAAATGTAGGAAGTAAGGAAGCGGAACTGACGCAAACAAAGTACAAGTGCAAACACCAACATATGCTAAATATTACAAAATACACAAATGGGAAGAAACTAATTTTATCCTTACATTTTGTGATAGTGTAGGCGTGCGTATTGCATATTGTTGGCAAAGGGAACATCATTACTGTTAAAATGCATCTTTCTCTGAATTAAACTCCATCTAAAAGGTATTCGCACTTCGCACTACATCTCATAGTGTACGTACCTTCTTGTGTATTTTATGGGTGCCTAGGCCACAGCACCAGGCGACAAGGCTACAGCACCAGCACCAGATGACAAGGCTACAGCACCAGCACCAGATGTCCTTATTAAGTTTTGCAGGATATATCGAAGTTATATTTGAAGAACCTTATTAGTTTTGGTCAGGCAGTCTATCCGGCCATCGGCCTAATTTTCAAACAGTCCGCTCTCTAGTTTCACCGTTTCACATATTCAAATTCTGTTTTGACTAAACGATATCTAAATGGATGGGCTTGTATGGTATCGCTAATGAGCTAAACCAAAAATGCCCTTAAGGCCCTGCGCAAGGTCCTGACTTTAAAAAATTTGCATATGGCGCGTAACATATAATTCTTCAGCACTTTTAAAGGAGAATAAACTGTATTGCTAATGCACCGATTTTGAAAGGTCCTTCAGGCCCTTAGTAAGGTCTAACAAATATTGGCCCGATTGTACATACCAATCCCAATTGTTTGAAAAAATTGTGTTTAAAATCAAACATTCAGTTGGGAATCTAGTTGAGAATCGAAATTGCAAAAAAGATTGTAGTCTGCTTACGGACCCCAACTTTTTAGGGGTCCGTAACACGACTCTGACTAAACCAACTTGTTGAAAATTGAACCTAACCTAACACATTGATATAACTTAAACCTGGCCTAGCTAACCTAACCTAACACACTGATATATGATAAAAGTCAAACCTAGCCCAGCATACCTAACCAATTATAAAGATATTTCCCAACTTCCAACTCACTTATTATTTCGATTCTCAACTCAATTCTGAACTCGATTCTTAAAACAACATTCATTTTCACCTAGAATCTCAACTCAACATTCATTTACATTTTCGATTCTCAACTCAATTCTCAATTCAACATTCAAATTTCAACTTGATTTTTTAAAAAAGGTTGGGGGACGTAAGCAGACAGCCCAAAAATATCAGGAGTAGTGCAGTTATTTTATTTAAACTGTGCCGGATCAGATCCAGCTCAAACTATTTTACATCTACTTTTGCCTGAAGTGTAAAATGTGCACATCGCTATTAAGACGTACATGCTCAAAAGACAACATTTTCTACAATGTTGATAGTGAGAGATAGAGACAGCAGAGATTTTGAGTAATGTTGACTAGCCCATTTGCATATTCCAGCAATTAACAGATTATGCGAATCTTATTCAATTTGTATTGTCAATATTTTTAAACATCGATATGAGTCATTGCAACTGAAATGTGACCCAAGCATTTCAGTTGAAGAATTAAACATTCATGAACAATGAGAGCATATTGATCATCATAATGCAATGCATGCATCACAAATAATTAGCTAGACAAATATTACCGAGTATTAAAAATATTTTACCAACTGTCAACCATGAGTACCGTCGAATTTAATCATATTATCTAGTTTTTAAGTTTCTATCAGATGTAAAATTCTGACAGAAATCTCAGGAGCCGGAAATATTCCCTGCTCCTGAAAATATATAGTTGTAAGTAAGTGTATAGCAGTATTGTGCTTCTTTTACTCCCTTTACTGATGTAATCGCTGACGTCCTTACCGGCTTCCTATACGTTGCTGATTCCTCAACGGACTCCCCTGGTACAGCCACACCGAACCGATATTCCACAACCCAAGTCTTCACTCATCCAACCCTGTATAAGATAAGCCTATATGGTAGTACGTAAGAAACTATACGTTATCTCTTCCTTTATCTCAGTTTGAATACATATTTAAACTACGAAGTGAACGATTCCCTAAAGTGATAGCATCGGTTCGATGTGCTATAGCAATAGCTCTAATAACTGACATCACACCCCATAAGTTCACAACCCGAATTTCCGATTATCGTCAG
>JAHZNA010000916.1:0-13514 GCA_027743935.1 Sinodicranocentrus sp. ZH6 | reverse complement strand
TATACAAATTTTCAGCCAAAAAGCTTTTATGTGGCCATCCGGGACCTCAGGTCCAAAACCTCTGGTCATACTCATAGTTATTCATAATTACATATTATGCAAAAGAAACTCTTCTAAATATATGCTACAAAACCTTAAGTAGTAACTGGGGAAAAGTATTCTAACTCGTACCAACTGCCAACACTTATTTTATGCATGTATGGTGAAGATCAAAGTGCTTGTCAAGCATAAGTTTGGCAGGAGGGAGACTGTAACAATTCTACCAACTTTCAACACGGCTTATGTCACAACTGCCATAGTATTTTAACATCGGGTATATACCAAGAGTATGTTTATAGTGCGAGCCATTATTGTTAAAAAAAAACTTTAATTTCTTAGCTAGGCTAGAGTTAGGCTTGTACAAACTTGAAGAATTCCACTTTTATGTATGTAAATGCCAGTTGAGTCTCTTGTTAGCTTCAACACTTCCTTTCAACTTTCCTCGTTCTCTCGAAAATTTTACCTGCTTCTCCCCACTTCCGTCATTATCATGCATCCCTTTTTACTTGATGATATGATTAGATACGACACTCGAAACTCTCAAAATTCCCGTTTTTGGCACAAAGAGGAACTTGTTGTGGTGTAAAGAAGTGGGTGTCATGAAATGAGCAATATTATTTTCTACGCCAGAATGACTCAACTTCCAATTTTTATTTTCTCCCTATTTCGCAAACGATTTTTCACATGACTTGCCTCTTCTACTCTCATCTCGTTTCCGTTTCCAATTCCTTCCTTTTTGGCTTCTTGAGTGAGATTCGTTGATGATGCTGCGAAACCCTATAGTTTCTCATCATCCCAAGAGTGTTGTTGCCTCTGATATGGGTGACATCCCCGAAAGAATCCCTTATTTCCGCTCGTGGTTTAGAGGAATGGCAATACGAAATGAGGGACTGTACCCTGGGAATTCTAGCAAGAAATGTTGTGTATGGTTGTTGTTATACATAAAAATAATGTGAAAGTTGGACCACCATTCTATGCTTATATTAAAATACCAAGTTACGTTAAGAATCAAAGTAAAAGCAGTTGTTCTTATATGTTAAGCACAGCATGAACATAGCTTAACGACGACAATAAGTACTCTATTCTCATAATATAATACTGTTTTATATGAATATACTTATCTATCCTCTAATTCTAGTTCAGGAGATTGGATTCGGTTCGTTTCCTTTTGGTTAGAATTTGTGAAGAAAACGAATAGAAATTCAGCCCAGTTCTTACTTCTACATAACTGAGAATTGCTTATGAGTGGTAGATGAAGACGCGACTTTTCTCATTCCTTTTGTTACTTGCTACTTTTGTGTTTGTGTATGAACTTGGAATGAATATGTCAAACAAACATGGCACACAGCATGCCAGCACACAAACCTCTCGAATTGAAATGGCAACGACAAGCCGTTACGTCTTATTTGCGAAAATTCTATCCTCACCGATATATAGTAAAAGTGTCGAGGAAGAAAACAAACTTGCGTGAAAGCTACAAATGGTACTAGGCTGCTATATGACCGTTGCTTATTTATATACGTTGTGAGTACAAACCACATTATTAATTATCACTGTGACTTACATCCACTCTCAAGCTCAAAAAGGAAGGAACGATCGTCTGAGGGATAAGAAAATTCAGCGAACCGTTTGTCCATCTTTCTTATTTCACTCTTGGCCTGACGCAAACCCGACTTGAATGAGTGAAAATGGGCCATTGTGTACTTTCATGAGAATATACACACACATTGTCTATCCCACTGTTCAATGTTTTTTGTGCTTATTCTTACTTTTACTCCGTGGGTTTGCTCACGTTGTAGTTAAATAGAAGTTTATATATGACTTTTGTTTGATTGTCTTTGCATGCCTATGACTAGATTGCTGTATTGAGTTTTGAGAGGAATGTGTTGTTTACGTTAGCGGTTGGAATATTCTGTTTATTTGTTTCCATCTTTTTATGATCAAGCGTAGAGATAAGGGAGCTGGGCGAACTTCTACTAACATTAAGCTATGGTTATGAACAGAGTATTTGAAGATTCAGAATGCCCCACATGAAAACTAACATTCCATCTTCACATCTGATATGAGATTGACTCAGCTTGTGTAGAGTACAGAAAACAAAATCATAACGAAAATTCAATTTAGGGAAAGCAAATGAGCGTTTAAGTTGTTTTTGAAAAGAAGGGCAAGTCAAGCCATACACAACTATTTCAATTTATACATCTTTCTTTAGGTTGCTCAAGGCTGGTCAGCTTCAGCTCTTGCCTTAAATTATAGACTGGTTTACCTATTACATTCCTTCAACTCCTCCCATCGTTCTAGACAAGCTTTCGTAGATAAAAACAAATGTATTTCTGTTTTGTTGCTTTCTCCGTCAGACGAGTTGAATTCGCCGAGGAGAGCAAATGTTATATATCACAAGACCGCTGAAAAGTTGTGATCTGCTTCCTTCCGAATTCCCCAATCCAAATACACACTCTTGTGAGCTCATACATTATGCATGTATAAGACGAGAGAGATATGATCTACGAGAATTCATGAAAACCAAGTAGCGGTGAGAGAGGTAAACCCGTTTCCTTCTCGCGTTATGCACTTTCTCTCTGGATCCGATTCTCAAACACATTAGCAAAACGCATCTCAATCTCATCCATTTTCTCCCACATAGATATTCCTATCTCATGTCTGTTGTATCAAGTGATGCTCAAGTCAAGCACAAAATACCGTACCTACATTACCCATGCATTACAAATATTATGCAAGCTGTGTGCGTGTTATGTGGGGAAACTGTGTACCTAACATTTGCAAATAGGACTAGTACCTCGGCAAAATTCCCTCACTTTCTATCCATCATACATGATGTTATGTACATCTGTAGGAAATTTCCATCAAATATGTGATTTTTCCACACTCTTCTCTGCTTCCACTTCATTGTCCCCTTCAAGAGTCACCCAAGCATTTTGAGGGAAATGGTGAAAACAAAGTATAACTGTATAAATATCATGTTTAACCAAGTCATGAAATACTCTTATGTGATTAACATTTATGAATAACCGTCTCTTACACATGATTGAGGGCTTATTACTGTGTGCTCAAGCTATGTTTCCTGTGTACATTACACTACATTGCAATAAAACTAATGGGAATCATATAGACATTTTTTGACCAAGGTATTTTACAATTTGCTCACTCAACACTAAAGCAAATACTCATTCATCCATTCGACAGCACGAAATTGCATAACGGTTATAATTGAATCTTTTATTTACCTTTCATCTTGACTGACACACTCAGAGAAAAGAAACCAAGTGGGGAAAGAGCACCATCACAAATATGTGAAAAGTACACTACAACTCTACAACTATTCTTTCGATCAAGCTCTTAAAACTTTTTTTTTGTCTGGGGTGTTCTCCATTCGAAGGGAATAGCATGTCAACATGCATTCTTCTTTCGAGAGAGGAGACCATTACATTTCAAACAAATTTGATTGAGGATTCTTCGTCGTGGAGGCAAACTCAAATAAAGGAAATAATTCTTTCCTCTGGCCAAGTTCTTCTGGAAGAGGTTTCTTTCATACGTAAAATGTGTACGTTGCTTTTATACTTAGATTTTGACAAAAAATGTATTACTCTCTGGAAAAGTTGGGTCTTTCTTGAGTATGAGATTTTTTTGTACAAGTAAAAGTTATAAGATTGTCGACTAGTTAGCAACTAGCTGTCTTCGAGATAACGTAGTATGATGACTCTTGCGTAATTTCGCCAAGTATTCTTACAGAAAACTCCAACAGGTCCTGCGCCAGTCTGTAGAATGAAATAGTATTGAAATTGAACATTGCTGAGAGAGCCTTGATATATCAAAGAAGGGCTGCTGTGAATGGAACTAAATTTCTCGTGCTTCAATTCAATTCGATGTATTATGCCCACTTCTTTTTCTCCCATAATAATAAACCATATATCAAGAAAGTGCCTTCTAAGAACCTTGAAATGCCATCACGTCCTCTTCTTAACCAATATAGCACATTGTATTGTGACACTTCACTCCTTTCGCCGTATTTTATCTTTCTTGGAGAGCACGTCAGAGACAAGCCCTTCTCCCATTCCTTTAATCCAATATCGTGTCTGGGGACAAGAATGAGACAAAAATATAACTAGGTACAAATATATTATGAGTGCTGATAACGCAACTAGTAAAAACCCTAGTAGAGTCGAGGTACAGAGAGCGAGTAGGATAGATGAAAGGAAAACTTATCAGTAAAGTATGCCCCCGACTATCATAGCTTTACATATTTATTATTATAGAGCTTCCCTCTTCAACTTCCCTCATCAAATGAAGAAATTGAGAATGTACGTATGTCAATGTATGTATTTTGGGTAATATTATATACAAGTGCACATCAAGAGCATCTCTTTCGTTTTATGTCGTCTGTGCTTCCCACTCAAGTTTATTCACACGGATTGTTGCATCTTTAATATTTTCTCTCGAGGACAACACAACATAACTACAAAGGAAATTTTAAAAATGAAAGAGGATTGTAAACAACGCTGTGAGAACAGGCTGAGGATTTTCACAGAGCATGAATAGTGTGCGTGTGCTCGTAACATTTAAAAAATACTTTTGTGCTGGTATGCAGATTGAAAAATATTTTGTATGACAATGTGGACAAGACTGATGCAAAAGGAGTTATAAGAATTTTAAATTTTTTCTCCTTCTCACATTGCTCCTTTCCCGGAGTAAAAAATCACTTAGGAAATGTATTCCATTTGAGAGGTACATTGTATTCGACTGTTTTCTCCAATTCCTGTTCAAGAAAAATTGAGTGGGAGATGATGGGATTTAAAACGGGTGCAAAGGCATTCCCTACTTACTGTGTGGGCACCTGACTTACATCAAACACACTTGGAATCAAGTGATATACATAAAATACGCCTCCACTTTTTATATTTCATGTCCCCAATAATCCTGTGAAAGCAACAGAAAGAGACATTTGTAGACCACTTTTGCATCTTTTACAAAGTCTACTTTGACGGAAGTCTTGTACACAAAGGGGAGACGCAAGCTTTGCGTCTAATGTGTTCGCTTCTGGACATATTACTAGTCTATAGGGAAAACAGTGGCTTTTTAGTTTTCTTCCAATCTTCCCATCCTTCTTTATAGTCCCCACAAGTTTAACTTGGGAAGAAGAACAGGCAAATGTGAAGGAGTAAAGCCGGTGCCAAAATAAGGAGAAAGGTCTACAAAAATATAAAATACCTTTTGGTCATATCATGCTCGAAAAACTTCTAGACGAGCAAGGCAAACACAGTAACAGGCTGCATATGTACAAGGGTAAGTTCATCTGTCATAGATTTATCCTAGTAGAAAATGGGAAAATGATCTCAGTCTCCAAGAGAAAGTTGGAGGGAAAGGAACCAGACGAGGGGAAGAGGAACATATATAACTGAGCTGGTTGGCAAGACTAGCAAGCAGGTTTCTCTCGCAGCAGCACCACAAAAAAGTCACGAGTTTGAGGATCCTTATTTGGTTTCCCTTTTAAGACCACACACAACCGCTTTTTCTGGCAACGCGAGACTCTTCTCAAACGGTAAGTGTGTGTACTAGACAATACCACTATCTTGAGTAATCCAATCATACACCTTTCATTATACCATGTATTCACTGTGGAGTCGCACGATGTACTCCCAATGTAATTCTATTCCTGTACAGAAAAGTGATTAAGACTATTGAGACTGTGGGATGGGTGGGCATGCCCCACTACAAAAACTTTTTTCTCGTTGACTCTCTCAGCTACAGTGAACAACCCTTCGGAAAGTTGTGATTGTAATGATTACATTCATTAAGGAGGGCTTAACTACGAATAAAACAAGTAGCAATGCTCAATAATCCCATCATTATCTTGTTTCCTGGCGGTGGGAGCCAAGACTCTGAATTGGAAGCAAAACCTTTTCAAAGAAAATGTAAAGTTTTTCCCTTAATTTATTTTTCTTTGATAATATTAAACCAGCTCTCTACAGTCTCCCTTCAATTTAACGGTTTCCATAAGTCTTCCTCTTCACTTGACTCCAGAAGATGAGGTTGAGATGAGTGAGTAGAGGAAACGAGGCAGGTAGGCAGTTTTCATGATCTGGCTGAATTTTACATTCCCATCATCATCTCATCTCTTTCGTCATCTCTTTTATATTCACTCTAGCAGCAGCAAGATGTAATAAAAGCTTGCGGCTGATTGGAAGTTCAAGTGGAAAGGTTGACTTAAGTCAAGTATACTTTTGTACTCTAGAGTTTGGTAGATATTCATGTTGAAAAAGTTTTTTTTTGTTATTATTGCAATGTTCTATCAATTTTGTTTATGAAATGTGAATCTCGTTCCTTTCCCATTCCCAAACTAATAAACGAACGTGCGTCACATTTACTCACAAGTACCTCCTCTAACATCCTTATCCCAGTATACTGTCAACTGTTGTTGTTGCCTTTGCAAACGATGATGATGGCAACCTATGCTGACGGATTGGTAGTTAGTCGACTCGCAGATGAAATGCGGTTAAACTTTTTTTCCCCTCTCAAATATATTTGACGTGAAGGCTTTTTCAATGTGTTTGTTGAGTTGCAGGTAGGGAAGAGGTGTTGTCAGCAGTGAGCAGTGGGGGAAAGGAGGCTGGGAAAGTTGTCGAACGCCGCACCACCAGCTTGACTTCCCTCTTGAGATTTTTTTCTCCTGGGTAATTGTGACAAGAGGAGTTTATAATCAACTTGTGAGTGAGCGAGAGACTAAAGTAAATCCTATTGTGAGGCAGACTACAAACAGTACAGCTGTTCCTCTTCCTTCGGAGGGAAAACAAGCGACAACCTTTTTAGGAGTTTCGGCAGTTTGTGTTAACTCAGCTCAAGCTCTTCTTTTACCGTCCTACAGAGTCAGCATCATTATCATTAGTTTTGTTAGCATAATGACTCAAGGGCTTCAGCTTCACGGATGGATGGGGTAGGTGAAAGTTGCAAATGTAAATTTTGGCTTATTATTGTCTGGACGGAATAATAGTGGAGGAGCACTGTCATCATCATCATGTGAATTGGTGTCTGTCTGTTTTCAGTACGAGGGGATTATTATGGGATGTCTAGTACTACCTTTATAAATGTGGGGAAAGGATTTAAGAAAGGCTAGAGGAGGATCTGTTAAATAACAGTACGACACCATACGCTTAATCCTTTGGACAGTTAAGAAGAAGGGGAATATATCTCTTCCGTCGACGTACCATACAGAAACCATCATTGGGAGAGCCAAGCTATAAGAAAGTGAAAAAAGAGGATCATTGTAAAATTGGTGGTGAAATGGGAAAAGGGAGGAATCTAGGCGTGTGTGTAGTCATTGCAGAGAAAACTAGTTGAGAAAGAACATCTTTAGCCAGAGGAAAGCGGAAGGAGATCTGGTACACGCACATAGATAGACCTGTACTGTCTCATTATATTCCATTTTCTTTTCTCCGTAGAAGACCTTTATTTCCGCTGAAAACCTCGCTCCCCACGCAACGTTGAACGTTGCTGCTATACTCACAGACACTCACATGTGTAGTGAGGAGTACACTAGTGCATCTTTTTAGTCCATTAGTTTTGATGAGATAGTCGTGAATTCACATTTTCACTCCTTTTCTCACGTCTTTCACTCGAAGAGAATCAGAAGAGAGTTGGTTGATGTGGTGGTTGTTCTGGTTATGGTATGAAAATGATGATGCTTATTATGATGATGACTAAGTGAATGACTGTCTCAGACTGAAAACTTTTATATCTTTTAAACATCAGTATTCTGAGCACCCACCAGAGCTCCGTAGTTCGTTGTATAGAAACCAATTTTCAGAGAGGATGTGGGATCTTATCGTTCTTCTAAAGTGACAGTCATTATCATTCCTGTTAACATTCTCGTTAAGCTTGTAATTTAAGGAAATGACAGAGTATTAAATTTTCTCGTTGGTTATCTCTTCCTCTACACCCATCAGTCTTTAAGGTTCTCACGCAATTTAGAGATTTGTCATATTATACTAATTAGCGGGATTCGTGTAGCGAATCATTTACCGATATTGTTTTACCATCATGCAAGGGCAAATGGGATAATGAAGTTTCGAGACTCGACCTGGTTTTTCCATTAGCGTTCCATGTTTGCGAAAGGACAAGCAGAATCTTCAATCTGCTTAATTGACCAGGAGCCGCAATAGACAAAAGGGAAGAATCTGAGATTTTCCGTGTAGAATCTCCTTTCCCTAGAGTCTACTGGAAGATTTGAGTGGACACGTGCTTCATGTAGTATACGTCGTTGAGCAAAAATCTATTAAAAGTTGTGTGTGGTGCAGCAGATAACTGCATTCGTTATCCCTCTTTTACTCATCAGGATTTAGTACTTTGTATTACCATACACGAAAAGTGTACATGATAAGCTGAAGATGTGCATGCGAACGTGAGTAGTAAAACCATTAGAGCAAGTGTGTTCGTGTTCAAATAAATATTGCCACAGGGTAAACAGGGAAAAAGTGAAAGTGGGAACGAGGATAAATATTGTAAGGGAATTGCAGTGTTTTTCTGTGATGAAACTGGTGCTAATGCTGTCTACCGCTGATTTTGTATGTGCAAGCATATATGCAAGTAAAGTATGATTGTATGCAGATGCTTTTGTTATAAAATACGAATTTTTTGACTGGAAGGTTAAGCAATCCTTTAGTTTTGCACAGAACGACGAGCGATATGTAACTTGTACGCACAGTGAGTGCCGTCAAGGAGAAAGTCAAGAAGAGAAAGTACATCTGCTGCTATTGTTGCCGCTGTTGAGAAGACGAGAGCTCACTTGCCAAAATGTGTTGTCGATGCTGTACCTCGCTCAAAGTGGCTGGAATTTGGGGATCCAGTATACAAATTGTAAGTATATAATGTGAATGAGTGAGCTTGGAGTCTGAACGTAGAGATTAGAATGTCTTTTTTGTATGACATATACTACTAGAAAGTGCCAATATCCGGTGTTCAGTAATAAATTAAATTTGGATGGTTGTATAATACACAAAACGTTGAACATATTTTAACGTATGTGAGACTCCTCTCCTCGTTACAATATGTTCTGTTTCACTTTTTTCCGAAATGAGATCCAATATGTACTTTATCATTAATCATGTACTGTATGCACTGAAATACAGAGGAAATGCTTGGTAGTTTAATGGATAGAGTAATCTTAATCGAATCACAAAACATGCTGTTAAGCGTTATGCAGCTGACGACAGTACCTCTGAAATTCATTGTGAAAATGAAAATGTTCAAATCATATTATACTCTCAGTCCTTATTACTTCGTACTGTACAATATACTCATCCTCTTTCGGTATTCATTGATTTTTGTCATACTTTCTTTTTTTCAGGCTCTGGGAACAATCTTACTTTTGCAGTTTTTCGCACTGCCAGAGGTGAGTGCATTCCTAAGTTTTATCTGCGCTTTAATACCTCTTCTACTGTGACTATTTATCAAAGTATAAATTACTTTTCATGCCTATACATATATCCTTGTATCACGTATTTATAAAGTTTGCATTTGAACATTCTTCCTTTATACCGTCCCTGTTTCCACAAAAAAATCGATTTTGTCACGAAGTGCGATGGTGCCAAGATACAAATGTATTGAGTTCTAATTACTTTGAAATGAAATGGTTTCTCAATAAATAGCAGAGATTCCTCCTTTGTTGTCACACTCTGATCAAATAAAATAGGATGAGATGATAAATCCCCTCTTTAGGCTTCAATAAATATATGCTCTGTTGGAACTTGAAAATAGTTCCACTTGAATGAAGACTTGTTTTCTGTATCCGGTTCACTAAACACAAATGTCCAAGCTTTTATCAGCATTCTACAAAATATTGTACGATGTGTGTGAACTATCACACAGTGAATTTCTCCCTTTACAACTCATTGATGCGAGCGGATACCCTTTCTCTATCTGTAACAGCCAGACATTCAAATGTTTTTACACTTATATCTATGAAAGTACGCTCCTTTGGCTCTTCCTCGTATTTCACTTATTTGCTCTCTCGCACCTCATGCACGTGCTTGTCATCCCTGACAAGAGCTTACCACTGACATAAAAAGCTTTTCTCAAACCAACACTCAAAAACCCATTTTTAAAAAGGGAGACTACGTAGGTAACAAGTTAGCACTTGGGAGTATTTTGAAAAATGACTACGTGCCAATGGTACGTGCAAGTCAGACTGTTGATAGCGGTGCAACATCGTCTATTGGTTGTAAAGTTTTGACTATCGGATTGACAAAAAGTGCGTCGAGAGGGATTTTTCGAAGTGTTTATATATGGTGGTTTAGGTCTGCGACATTGTATTGCCTCAGGCGTTTCCATATCCCTCGCTAGTTTCAATCTTGTTACTTTGGGATTTAGTCATTTCAAGTCAACGTTATTCTCGGTGTCTACTCCATCTATATATACTAATCGTGGCTACATGCTAGTTTTTAATAAAGTACAGTTCCAGCAATGTATCATGATTTAGTAGGACAGATAAAGTGACAAATAATTTATATGGAAAAAATATTGGATTGCAGTTGCTCGGAGAGTACTACTATTTCTACTTGGTTTACGTCTGTGTTCTTCCACCTCTTGGAGCGCTCATTCTTCTCGGAATTTTGAAGGTAAGTCGAAAAAAAGGACATTAGAAAAAGTTGTTTTTCTACGAGTTATTTCTCTTCTTCCTGTTTTGTTCGTTTTGAAATTTTGTTTTTCCTCTTTGTGTTTTTAGCATTCTTTTGGGAAAACATTACCCAATCTCTAAACCTAAAATTGAACAATAAGAGGCAAAAGGGCTATAGTGCTTTTAATTTTGGTCCTAAATTAGAACGGTTAAAATTTCAGAAGAGTATAAGCTTCCACCACTGTTGCGATTCTCCGTATCACCTTTTCCTTATGTAAACACGAAAGAAAGAAGTAATGAATTACTTTAGTTTAATATGACATTCTCGGATTTGCTACGGTTTCTACTCGCATCCCCATTTTCCTCATATATCAAGATTAGCTCTGTATCCAGGTAAAAGATACTCAAAAGTGATTAAAATGTTATCCTTCAGTTGAACCTGTTCTGGGAATGCTGAAGTAGCTAGGTATAGCTTGCTTGCTGTTAGATGTAGTTTTGTGCTTTGCCAGTGACGAAATGATTTCCCTTTACGTTATTTTAAGAGTGCTCCGTATTAATAATATAATCCTCTCAACAAGACCACTTTCTATAAGCTAACTTTTACCATTGTAAAAGCTAATGAGACGCTGGTAATGCACACTCTTGGCGTCACGGTTTACGCAAGCATTTTTTCATCTCAAAAACATCCACCGAGAACCATTTTATCTTTTAAGAACAAACAGTGAAAAGCTGTTTTCTAATTTTCTCTTGCTAAAGTCTATATTTAAGTTTACGCTGGAATGAGAACAGGTCGTGCTGGGGCATAAATAACTATGCAAAATGATTATCCATCGTAAACAGACACGAGAATTGGGAAACTTTGCCCTCCCTCTATTTCATTTCCGTTTCGGCACATGTATATGCTTACCGGAGCGTAATGATGATGAAGAGTTGGAAAATAATTAGAAACAAGTGAAACCAAAGTGAGTTTTACAGCTGTAGGTTTAATATGACTTTAGTTTGGAGAAACTTTCACGATAGATATCTTGTGTAGTACTCTATCAAGTTTGGAAAGTCCCCATATATACGTATTTCTGCTAAACAAATAGTATTCCATTTCATGCTTATTATAACGGCTTACACACAGTCGCAAAACTTACCAGACCTACATTTAATTGCTGCTAATTCAGACCTGTAATTGTTGGTAATTAGCATGTCGTGCTCCACTGGTGAGCCGTAGGCAACAGCTTGTCTTATGTCTTATATGACATTGTACAGACAGTGTACCGCCTGTTACATCTCTGGACTCGGCATGTTGTTCTATTTACTTTTCATGTATGTCAAGTGTGTGAGTTCTCTCAATATAAACAGTTGGCACTAATAGTAGCTTGTTGTTATAATTTCGGCTCTACTGCAGTCTCGAAATTATTACCATCGAATTTTGTCGAGTCGACAAACACAAGGAACCTTCAACATCAAAATCAATTTTATTTGTGGGAACTATTTGACTACGCCTACGTTTTGTTTGTGGTCACTCAATCCGCATTTACGTCAATTCCCAGATTAAAAATACTCAGATTACATCTCACAATGTAACATTAATGAGTTTTGGAAAATGTACAGGAAAATGTGGAGGAGGGCTCGCAAAGCCTGTAGAAAAATCATACTGTGAAATTGGGGTAAGGTAAGACCTGTATAGCTTTAGCTTGAGTTTCGACTACGTCCGCGTCCGGGTGAATTGAACTCACTTTTTTATTCGCTATATCCAACCACCCGTTCAGTTCCTTTCTGCGAAAGCCATATATATGCATGCCCAGGACGGAGATTTATGCAATTCCAAAGAAATGTTCAATTGGAGTTCTGTCGTTTACTTTTAGGAACAGGGTGGCCCTTGAGCACAATGCCACAATGCTGACAAAAGGAGAAATCATAGACAGACAGTCTGCTGTTATGAAAGCATTATTAATAAACCGTGTCTTTTTCAGGTAAAGACTATTGTGTCCCCAGAAATCGAAGTGTGTTTCTTCAATATAGTGGGCTTTCATATGGATTGGACATTTTATTCTTTTATAGCAGCAAGCTGACTGTGATTGTGTTGGAAATGTTGGAATGGTCGGGCTTATAGGATATTTGATTTCATAAAAATATTGACGTAATATCGTGAAGCAAAGGTACTCTATGAAAGCAACAGAATTGAAAATTTACGATTATATACAATCTATGTAAATCTGTCTCTTACACTCCCGCAAGCTATTCAGTTCCAAAGTGATGCAGAGGATATTTTAATCATTTAGTTGAATTCATGAGAAAGTTCTTTACGGTTTCCTTCATACATAGTTTATTCATGGAATAATCCGATCATGCAGGGAAAAGCACTATATTGACCATGGTATGGATTCTGCATAAAGTTCCATATTCACGAGAAATTTTATGCTCTTCGTTTTCAAGAGCGTGACTTTTGGAATTATCTTGCTGGTTCGGGCTTTAATCTGGAGAAAGAACGTATAATTAGCATATTCACAGATTCCAAATATCACATAATCTACTATATAATAATATCCGTGTCTGTGAGTGAGTAGTGGACCTTTCATTAAAATTAGCTTTCAGAATAAAATTGCCCACTCTTTTAGCAGGATAAATACTAGATATATACATGTGTATGTGGAGCATGTTACAATATATTACTCCGCATGCCTCTTACCTGTCTGTCTGTCCTAGACAACACATTAAAATTATCTTAAAATAAAATAAGCAATTATTCACATTATTAAATCATCTTAAACGATGTGGACAATGGTTTAAGAAAGCTTTCTCAATTATTTAAAGTCTGTGATCGCACTATGTTATAAAGACGAATAAACAGAAAATA
>JAHZNA010000915.1:0-14667 GCA_027743935.1 Sinodicranocentrus sp. ZH6 | reverse complement strand
TTTTCTCGTGCTCCTTTTTCACGAGATTGATAAACGAGAGGAGAGGTGGTGATGATGATAATACGGTTTTTTCCTCCGATGACTTTGAAAAGAGAAAGAAAGAATCATCGTTTTCAAATTACTGATCATTCACAGCTCGTGCTTATTGTTTAAAGATTTTTAGCAAAAATATACATTCTATAGCCACATACCGAGCTTCATGTGGAGCACAAGAGGAAACAAAAAAGTCAATCAGTGTTCAGCTCAGTGGGGCTTCTTGGCGGAGATGAAGTGGTGGATGATGATGATGCACGTTGTTGGGCTACTCCAACTGACTGGAGGAATAAACTGAGCAATAACTAATTTCCTTGGGTAATTAGTTGGGATCATCCTCTTCATTCCGAAACGTCGATTCAGTGTTGTAAAAAAGGAGTCGAGACTTGTTTTCAATCGATCAGTCCAGCTAGGCAACTTACATAGGCTTGGGCTAGTTGCATTGTTGCAGTGTCCATTGTTTAGCAGGGAGAGCGAGCTCGTGCCTTCAAAACTATTTTTTGTCGAGGGATAAAAATGAACGAGGAGAACTGTTTAACAATCATCTCTCAAAGGTATGGCATGAGGAGGCTTGGAGGAATTTAAGTCGGATGAACGGAGAAAACTTGGGTACTCTCTCTGCCTGGATGAATGCTGGAAATGATTAGCTGAAAAATTCACCATCATCATTCCAATAATAATTACAGACATTGATGATCAACTCGGAAAAGTATGCATGGAATGAAGGAGGAAATATTTTAGACAACTTACATACTCACATTGCCCTCCATCCATCCAATAAACATACATAAACTTTTAAGGATGACAAAGGATTGGAAATATGCGAGTTGGTCGTCATCTGTTGCACGAATTCCTCCGTCGTCGTCCTTTTTTCGTAAACAATGTGAATACCAAACTGTCATAATATTTGGGGGAAATGATTGACAAGGATTGTGTGACGTTATATTCGTTTTTCTTGTTGATCGTGTTCCAAGTTAATCACATTTTCGACAGTGTACCTTGATTCAAAATTGAACATCCCATTTCATCCTTTTTAACTTTTTTCAATGAATGAATGAAAAGTGAAGAAACAACTGACAGTTGAACAAAGACGAGTAAGCTACAATAAACGTTTTTTCCCAAGTGCAAACTAATGTGTCAATAGTGAAATGCACTAAATAAAAAAAGTGGAAACCTACTGATGATGACGATGATGATGACAGTTGTGGATTTCAATCATTTAACGAAAATGACCGGGTTAGGATCTCAGCAAAAACACTTTGTGTTACTTTTTATTAACTTGGAAAATATATATATTTAGAGGCTTTTTTCATTGAACAGGCTCCACCATTATTCGAGAGACTTGAAAGTGAAAAATAAGATTTTTCTTCAAAGGCAAAGGTGCCAATTGCCAAAGGAGGAGGAGAGGGTGGGCTTGTCCCACTAATAAATAATAATAGTCGTCAGTCAGTCATTCAAGTTGAAGAAAGTTGACACTGAATAGAGGAACATTTTTTGTAGGAAAGGTGGTGAACACAGGAGTTGCACTCTACCATGTCATTAATGGTAAATACCGTATAATAAACTCTTAAAGAAATCCATACATTCTTTTTCGACGCTCATTTACGAACAAACAAATCACTTTATGGCTTCCTCCTTTTTCCTTTCAGGTTCGTCATCCCCGGCCCTCTCTCGAACAACAATTGATTTGTGTACTGTGGACAATGCACTGTAACATTCTTAAACATACTGCTTTTGTGGCCACAGCACAGTATATTTTTCGGTTTGAAAGTCAATTCTCGTGTAAAGGCAATAACAGTGGTAATAACGATGTTCTTTTTTTGAATAAATGAATAGGTCGTTTAGAAGAAGGCTCCTTTCAGCTTTTTGTTTGATTGACTGGTGACACAAGTGTCGGTCGGGCATCTCTTTTATGGGCTTCGTCTTCGTTTTTGTTCACCTGTCCACCTACACCGTCATCATTTTCAAATTCAAAAACAGCTACTGACTCACACACATGTTGTGCCGGAGTAGTAAGAGAGAGGGTTATTGAAGCCTCGCCTTTTATCCTTCGTTCCCAACCTTTACTTTTCCACCGTCATTCGCATTCCATGATGCCGCATTAAAATGTGATCTCTGCTGTGTTCATCATTCAGTGTTGTTGTTGATGATGAAACAATCAAGTCATCTCTCTCCTCTTCACATCAACTTCGTCCACTTCACGGACAACAAGAGAGAAGAAATATTACGTTTTTATTATTCTTTCAAGAGAAGAGAACAGAAGCAAGGAAGAAAAAAACGCTTTTCTTCGATACATCTTTTTCCCTTTTTTATTGGCACATTTAATACGGTTAACTCCCATTCCATTGTGTTCTTCAAGATTCGAGTTTATGTACAACAAGCTTATGTACATTTATATGGACTTTCTGTTAAAAAATCCTTACCACACCCTCGAAAAACTATATCAACAGAGAGAGTTTGTCAGCCAACTTGTAAAATTCTTGATTTTTTTCTCCCCTACCTGACTCTTTTTACGATTCAATACATCCTCCAAAATTACCACGAATACAAATCACTGACAGTTCTTCTCTCTTTATTGAGAACGCCTCATGTTTCAGTCACATTTTGAAAGACTTTTGCATATTAAATTACTTTACAGTCAAATTTTCCAACTGATTTTTCGACAAGTATGAAGAAAATTGGTCAGATATGCACATGCTAGTCAACAACCGCATAAATGTACCTAAATTTTCAGGTAGCTCATATTCTAATGTTTTTTACACATTTCCCTACAAACTTCCATTCTTATCGAAACAAGAGCATATCGATATGGCACACAAAATTTTCCCATATTTTCAATTTTTATCTCTGATGAACTTCTCGTTCTCGCTATTACGCAAGAAAACACGTTCTTATCTCCAATTCCCCTTTTCTAATGCTTTTTGTATCAAGTGCAGAGGATTAAAATAAAGTATTTTCCCCCTTTTTCCTTGTGTTCGGCAACCGTGTTGGTGCATACGAGTATCTTTGTACTTCTCTTTTTACAATTTTTACTACTCTTCTCTGATTATTAGCCAAGCTAACTACTATCTACATCTTAAGCAAGGAAAATGACAGCCCCTGATATGAAGATACACAAGGTAAGAATGTTGTGCATCTTTTGCATCACCAACAACTTCACCTACACAGGAATCACACTGCAAAAGGAAGAAAAAAATTCCCACAGGACGAGCTCAACAACGGGAACAAAGTCGGCAGCAAATGGACTTTCCTCGTATTTTTTTCTACAAAAAACTTCAAAAACAAAATCACGTATAGAATGCCGCTTTTGCCAGATTAGCTGAAAGACCTTGGTTTCTTAATACAATAACAAAAGTACAATACAAGCCATAATATCATCATTGTGTACAAAGCTTATATATTTCTCCTCCTCGTGTGTGATATTCATCAATAAACTCTCAGTCCACGGTTTGTCGTCACTGTGAGTATCAAACTTACAAGAAAATGTCCTTTGCCAACTTCCTTCCGTCAAGGGATGGATTAGATGGGATGTTTGACAAAATAAAGAAGAAAGGAATAAGAAAACAAAGGAGTATCCCGTATCACTTTTTTGTTTCTCAAGTGGTTTCTCTCAAGGAGCTACTCAAGCAAAATAATACGCCTGCGAAAAAAGGTCGCCGCAGTAGTGGATTCGATTGTGCCGCACACGTACATGCTCCGTATCTCCTATTGTTCCACTCTCTGCAAGACTCCAATCTTCTCACTTTTTGTTTACTTGAAAGGGAATGCGCGTGTGTGTGGAAAGTGGCTTTATACATGTATCTCCCTGGCTCAACAACACTCTCTCTCCAGCAATGAAACCAATTTTCTAGAAGGAAACAAAATATATCGTCCTTTTCAATTCCAGTCGGAGGCTTTAACTCTCTAAGCCAGTTTTCGCCCTAATGCAAATGGATTTGGGTAGAGTTGCGAAACGAGGGAAAGAAGATTTCCTCTTTTTTATGGATGGACACTTCCCAAAAATTCTGGCCTGCTTGCTGCTCACAAAGGCGGAATATCCGGCCGAGTGAGTCCGCATAGTACCACACCAGGGTAAATACCAAATAGCCTCCAATCTTCCATGTGACAGATTCAACGAGGCGGAAAGCTTGAAAAAAAAATCTCTCCTACTTTGCCCGGATATATTTTTACCAATATTGTCCGAGAAAGAATAAAGAAACTCGTCGCACTTTTCAATTTTCTTTTCCTACCTACTCCTTAGTGAACCAATATTAACAAAATCACTTTTTCCCTCAATCCCCTTATTTCTACTCAAGTAGCAAAACAGCTTATTTCCAGAGAAAAAAAAACTTTTCCATTTTCCAAGGAAAATCCCATTTTCGTAGAAAATTCCACAATCTGGTTTTAAAAGTTTGCTCCCTCTTGAAGGGACGAGGTCAAGCATAACAAGCTCTAAAGTAAAGAGCTCATTGACCCTCCGATTAAGTGTATTTTTTAGAGACTTTTACTCCCTCTTCTCCCTAGTTGCATAATTCACCCACATTTCATGTCCTATGTTGAGCGCCCAGCGAGAGATCAATCAGCAAAACTATATAATCTTCTCATTTCATTCCAGAGAGAGAGAAAAAAAAGGAGCTCCGGGTAATTGCCTTTGTCACTTGGCTCTGTAAACTAGCCTCTGCTCCAAAAGTGAGCATCGTATTAAATTTTTGTCCATTATTCCAGCACCATACGTTCAACTCCTCTATAAGCATTACACTGTCAGTCTATCCCTCTCTCTCTCTTTCTTTGGACGGTTGCCTCTCGTGCTGGACGTTGATGATAACGCGACTCCTTCCCATTCTTTTGTCACGGTCAAATGAACTCTGATTTAAAAAGGGAGACGTATAAACGAGGATCATCAAGAAGAAGAGGGGAATCTAATGTAAAGCTTAAATGCGCGTCTCTCTTTCGATTCCACTAAGGCTATTACCATTTACATGAATATTACTGGTGACGGGGTGAGGGGATGAGAATAGGATCACGGTTACATTGCACAACGCCCTGATCGCGATGAAGTTGCTGGAGGATGCAGTTCGGTGAATAAACTGGGGGAAAGAAATCACTGCCGTATAGCTGCTACTCGCTCCATCATCACAAGTCATTGAAAATCGTATTGGGAAGCATTCACGGAGAAATTTTCTCATATCAGTAGCCATACGTAAGAACGTCGTCCCATCACCATAATCTCCTCTTGTGACTTGGGCCGTGTGCCGTTAAAGTTAAAAACCAGTGAAAACTGGGTGCTCCGTTTGGAAAAAAGGGAGATGCGTCCCATGCGAAAAAGTTTATTTTTTACAGGTTGGGGTACCTTGAGATTCTTTCAAGTTCTCACAGATGAGAAAGGTTCCAGTGGTTTCACACCGTAGAAAGATTGCAAAGCGGAAATTGATTTCTACACTTGTCCACCCAACAAGCTGCCCAATTAAATGGAGATATGAAATCACATTCTGAATGAATATAATACATAATCATTAGCTTTGAAATGAAGAAATGGCGCAATTAGTCAGCAACCCCATCGCGCATATGTTGACCTGTTCAACAGGATTTTTGCGGCGCTCTGCTCCCTTTTATTCTGCTGAGTGAATACGATGGGCACATAAATTCACTAAAAGAGAAAAGAAAATTGCATTTTTCCATTCAAAAAAATTATTAGTGTTGTTAGCTGTTCCACGTGTGAATTCTTTCCTGTCAGAAGGAGACAGGGAAACAAAGTAAAGCGTATCGCAACCACACTTCTTATTTCAAGACAAGCTTTTAAAGTGAGACGGAGAGGTTTATTTTAATGAGATGACGCGACTAGGTACGGGATGCGAAGTGAAATGGGCTTTTTCGAGCAGAGGGTGCACTTCCGCTCGGAGGAGAATCGAACAAGAAGTGGTGGTGTGTGGTGTGGGATGATGAACAAGCTACAAGTAAAAGTTGTCTTAGAGAATAATATTCCACTCTAGATGATTTTTTTCTGCTCCCCTTCTTTTCCTTACGTATTCCTCGTATTATGTCTTCTTCTCTCTGGTCTGGGGTGCGTAACTAAAAGCCACTCTTCTCTCCTACATCATGATTACCCTGGCAAGACAATGGGCTACGCGGATACGCTTCGCGAGAGTAGCGGTTAAGCTGGCTGACTTCTCTACCAAGAGTCCAGGCAAGACTCAAGAAGAAATGAGGAATATGCATAAAAAATGTAGAGCTTGTTTCTCTTGATATGAAAAGAGTCGTGGCATTAATAGGAACATATTTCATTTTTTATGTGAGCCCCCACAAATAAATATTATAAGAGAGCTCATCAAAAATACACTCTGAGTGTGTCTCCGACTCCACGCGGCAAAATCTCAAATGTCCTTTTGCAAAAATCCGTATGTTTGTTTTCTCATTGTTAGCACCCATTGCGCCACACACCTTGCTCGCTCTTACACACTCCTCAACGAGGTAGCCGGTGATATGCAAAGATGGGATATGAGACAAGGATAGAAAAAATAAATTTAATTTAATGACAAATCGACCCTATAAAAAGCGTTATGTTAAGTGGATCCGCTCATTGTTCTCAAACTAAATAAAACATAAAAACTCGTTCGATCTTCCCTTTGTAGAATATCCAAGATATATATTATGCGGACTCGCAAAACAATGGAAACATATTGTAATCAAAATGCAAATGATTTTTTATGCTCGCTCCCACGCACGCGACATTTGATACCTTCTTGTTGAGCATGAGTGTTGTTTGTTATAAATGAAATGTGTGTATATGTGTGAGAGGAGGAGAATGATATGCTTGACAAATCACAATGAAACTATCGCCTTTGAAGAAAACACAAGTGTGATGCAAATTGCCACGAGTAATAAAAGAATCACTTCAAGTTCATCTCGATAAATAATTTAGCGCATGCTATTCACGAAAAAAAACTCAGAAAAAACAGCTGTGCGTTCTTCTAAAACAATCCTTTTATTGACGAGTTATCTCTTAAAATTCGCAAATATCTAAAAACATGTACACTTTACACTTTTGCGTGTCTCAACGAGTTACACTCTCTTCGTCTGTCTCACGAAAACAAATTCAGCTTACTCTAACAATAATAATAATAATTAGCTTAAAATTCACATTTTTTGCTGTACACAGGAAAAAAAGAGAAAAACAATTTTTTCCCGACTGCATTAACCTTTCAATATCATATAATATATTCCACATAACTTACAACCTACATAATGTGTCGTAGAAGTACAATATGCTTATGCTATTTTGTAAATGTACACTTTTCACAGAAGAAGAAAGTACCGTTCCTGTTCTCTCGTATGTTTTCTCTCATTATTATCATCATCTTAAATGTGTGTGTATTTCCTGATAAAAATCATCAACGAGTTGTAAACTGATACACTTGCTTGTTAATAACAAATGCATTTTCTCGCTGCCATAAAGCAGCTTATCGGTATCAGTGTTTTACACGTAATACAAGAAGATCCTACGCATTCTCTTTTTATCCTCTCAGATGATGATATCTAAAGTCTCATAATATGTAAATATTTTATAGACGTATACCACTACACACAAATAAAACAGAAGCTGTACTCACACATCATCCTATTCCACTTTTTTTAGGGGGAGTAAATATTATAACATATTTTATATCCCGTCTTAAGAAAACCGGATATAGGTCGTAGATTGGGTTACTACTACAAGCCCCGATTTTCCTTTAACATTTTCCCTATAATTATGGATAATACCCCATGTCCTCCTTTTCATTATTGACATTCACAAGTCAGCCAGAAAGTAAGTCTGTAATTCAATTTTCCAGCTGAGACCTAGACCATAAGTTGAAGAGGATATGATTCCAAGAAGTAGATTTTTAGAGGGGAGTAATTTATACCGACAAGAAGAATGGTTTTGTGTGTGTCATCAAATATTAAGGAAAAATAATATATTTTCTAACCAATTTTCTGGTAATTAAATGGAGGCAAAGTGTGTAAAGCAAGGAGTTGAGTGGAAATTGTGTTTGTAAGGAGCAGTTGGCCGGCGCTATTTGTGACAGTTGAACCGGTTCAATATTGCGTATAGCAAAAACTGGATAATTTATTCAGGAAAAAGAAACAAGAGAGAAGTCAAGTTTTTCCTCCTTTTTCCGCTTTACTACCACCACTGCTCCACCGGTGGACGACTAGCCAAAAAACATTCTTAACTACTAACTTGATGGTTGTCCCAATTAAAAATTCATCAAGGGAAATAGTAAGGAAAATGGGTGCCCATATATTCCCTTTTCTATAAATTGACTCCTCCTCTTGGGACAATGAAGTCTTGCAGAAAATGTTTTACCATCGTAATAATCCTCTCTCCCTCGCGTCGACACAATATCACTAATTAAATCCTCTAAGTGCTTGTATATAAATAGAGTCGTGATAAAATATTCAGTNCCTCGCGTCGACACAATATCACTAATTAAATCCTCTAAGTGCTTGTATATAAATAGAGTCGTGATAAAATATTCAGTTCGTGGATTGGGGAGCGTGGGGTGGGAAAATGGAGGAAAATTAAATTACAGACTTTTTTCCCCTCCGCTTTTTCTTATACCCGCAAAATACCACTTCCATTTTAAGACGATGCATATGTGTCGAGTGTGTGTAAATAGTCTCCTAAATAAATTAAATCTTAGCTTTGCCTAGTGCATTAAATTTTATATAAAATTTGACTCATGATCACCTGCAAAAGTAATAGCGTGAGGAGAAGGGAAATTCTCATGTTTCATTTCCCACTTTTTTTTCTGGCGAATTTGCTTTTTTATTAGCTTTATGCAATTTTTTAATGGGAAACAAAAGAAAAATCTAGTTTTTGGTATGTAACACCTCCCCATATTTAAATTCTTTATGGAGCCCTGTTCTCTCTACTATATTAAAAGTTTCTTTTTTTAAAAATCTACTTATAAATAGTTATGTTTAGTATAAAAAAGCTGAATAGTGACAATAATACGTATATTCTTGTAAATGGGACTTGTTTCAAAAGTGGAGGTTGTCTATTCGAAAAACTATTGAAAATCAAAAACCCACGAGGATCAATATTTTTCCTTCTTCTATTCAAGAGGTAGATTTGAGGTAACGGATAGAAAAAAATGTTTCTTTTCAAAATAAATTACTGTGTATCATAGGAATAGTTTAACCAGCATACTTTCATTTTGCTAACTACGACGCGCCTACATTTGTATAACCTACATAATAATAATGTACTAGCTATACCTATACGATCCTTATGTAGTTCATATTACGTATATTATGTTTCTATACAGAGATAATATTTTATGATGATATCACAATTTAAGAACAACTACTAAAATATATTATGCATCAAGCTCACACACACACACGCCTCTTGTTATTGTGAGTGTGTGAGAGTCGACTTGGAGAGATAAACATATTTACCTTTTCATCAAGAAACGGACAAGTCAACAAAAATACAATGCACGCATGCACATCCCCAACCAAAATATTCTCTACATCATGTGTGAATGAATGACTGGCACACGTACTCGTACAAAATGTCACTCCGTTTTAAATATCCTCGAAAAAAGTGCGTGACTCACAAGAAGGGAGTCTGCCAGCTCGTGTATACTGCATGTCCCATCCAGAGACGGGTGAATTCCGCAAACTAATTAATTATCGAGAGTGGTCCACGCAACAATTAACATTTTTCAAAGAAGAAGCGGTCACAACATGCAACTCTTGACACACACGCACGTCACCACCATACCACCTCACAATTTAAAAACTTTAATTCTCATTCATTTTAAAGATTTTTTTCTCCTTCTCAAGTTTCCTCATCCCACCTGCCAAAATAATAAAATCAACGAAACTAACGGAAGCACTGAGATAATTTTTCCTTTTTTCGAAACGGTGAGAGAAAATGAATCCAAATGTGTAAACATTATTCAAGTTTTAATTAAGATTTTTTTTAAAAAAAGAAACCACCACAATAGGGAAAAGATTCGCATGAGGCGACTCCCATACAGCTGGTGTTGCGGCTTGATGATGATGAGAAAAATAGAGAAACGGTTAGAATCTAAATTTCTCATTGCCTCTTTTCACATATTAACATCCCCGGAAAAATAATATAGAGACATTGTTGCTCACATGTTATCATTACTACGATAAGGAAATGCACGAAACACAATTCTGACTATATCCGCACGCAACCTTTATATACAGAGCGCAACAGTTTTTTCCCTTAATTTTCTTGCCATGACCTTACTTCAGTTGGAGCTTTTGCAATATTATTCCTCCTCAAACAATTCCTTGATTGCATGAATGAGAGAGAGAAAAATGAAATGAGAGGTGATATGTATGAGTGTGTGCGGCCAAAGAGGTGATCAACTGATTAGATAACGCATATCAAGATTTTCTCTCCTGTTTTCATTCAATCACACCGAACCCATTGCAAAGTGTAATTGGGAAATCAGCCCAAGTTTCCCCACCTACCCACCACATTGCTTGTTCGTGTGTGTGTGTGTGTGAGTCCGGCTGATTAATTACCATCATCATCAAGGAAAAATAATATCTGATTACGTAACTACCTACTTGTACGAGTTACCACCGGAGTCATTCATTCTTCGAAATACATTTCGTCACGTGTGCATGCATTTTTTTAGAGAGATAGTGAACCGGAGAGAATAGTAATAATAAAAATTGTGCAACTTGCCGTTTTCATATTTTACCGGGTTTTCAATTCTTATTTTTATAAATACTAGAAAAAAAATAATAACAAAAAATGGTAACTTTTTTTCCTACGATGAACATCACCTTCACTGTCATCCAGAGAGTTAGAATCAGGGTTCTTCTTTCAGTTCGCACATTTCCCCAATTTTTCCGCTTCCTCCATCATCATCTCATTTTCCACAGTCGCGAGATCAAAAAAAATTGTTCACAAGGAAAATATATGAAGATTTTTGCAATTATAAAAAAGAGAACTTTTCTCCCTTTTGATGCTTTTCTAGGGTTCCTATATAGTAGACTGATAATTTGACGAGTATTTTGATTTTTTTGCACTGTACACTGATTCCTTACTGGGAAGTGGGAATAGAAGCGGGAAAAATGATCCAAAGATCGAAGCAGTTTATCGTGGAAGCAAAAATTAAACTCGAGTAGTAGAGCAGCTGAGATATTTTCTTTCTACACACGAGAGAGCGACTCAAAAATGTACAATATTCTTTTTTTCTTGTGGATCATTAATATGATGATGAGAATAGAAAATTCGTATCTAATATATTTTTTGAGTTAAGCTGCAAGTGTGACTTCTCAAGTGTACTCCGTTCTCCAGCCGGCCTGCAAAAAAAAATCAGAAAACAATATGAAATAAATATCCTCCTTTTAAGAACAACTGTGAAGACGGACATGAAGATATATGCAGAGTGAAATGAATGGGATTGATTTTTTTCTTTGTAAGATGTAATTGAAGTGAGGAAAGATTTCAAGGCGTGAATTAATTAATTTAAAGAGAATATATTTTCCTTACGGCCATATGCTGCGTGGGTAGCGCTAGCGAGCCGGCAGAGCCGAGGGCGAGAGATCCATGTCCAGAGAGCCCGAGACCTCCCATTCCCATACCCACTCCGGACATATTCATGTGGGGTCCTGGGGGCACTCCGAATCCACCTCCCATTGTTCCACCGTGGTGATGATGCATTCCTCCATTGTGATACCTGGAGAATCAATACGATATAATTCATTCATCAATATTCATTCACTCAACAGTCAAAAAAAACTCAGCAGTCATCAACGTCTCATATTTCATTATCATTCCAAGCAGTAAACTGCCTAGCTCATGATTCCAGCTGACTTACATGTACGGATTCATGGAAGAGGCTGCAGGGTTGAATGAAGCGAAGGCAGTTTTGTCCAGCGGCTTGATCACGTCAGGGATGCAAAGAGCGCCCTTTTTCTTTTTCGACTTGGAGGACAACTTCCGGTTCCGGGTTTGAATTCCCTCCTTCTTCATCGTCAATGGTCGGTTCACCTACAACATTCAAAATACAACATTATTTAATTTTCTCTCTACATAAACAGCCTGTCACTTTGGAAGTTTCTTTTTTTTTCTCTTCCAGTTGCAACGTCAACCCATATCCCAATGTTAGCAAGAAGGGGACAAACTCTTCAGGATTAAAAAAAAGTGTGCACATGTGAAATGAAATGAAATGTCGGTCCATCCACGTAAAAGCCTATCATTACGTTAATCGCCCAACACAACAACTGTAACGCAACAAGCAGCCCAGGAAAAAGGGTAAAAGAATATATATTCCACATAAACTTTGTTATATTATTCACCCAAGCACCTTCCGCCCCAGTCTCAGGAATAAATAGGAGCAGGTGCACACACTACGGCTCATTTCCTCTGTAATGAAATGGGAGCAGGAATGGAGTAAAAGCCAAGAGCAATGTGAGTATCTAAACTGCCTACATATTTATATCGGCTTTTAATTCCGGTGGTGGTGGTGATGGTGCGGTAGAGAAAAAAACTACGGATGCACTCTTACACACACACACGTATCGTTATGTATCCCTTCCCAATTTTTTAAGGTATGTTTTGTGCTCACGTCGATAAAGGAAAAAACGCAGACACCATCTGGGACGCTGCTTTTTGGACAGAGTTGAGTCGACCACCGAAAAACATACTTGAGGAGCAATTCAATCCAATCCATTATCATTAAATGCTATACATTTTCCGTACGTGTATCATCATCCCAAATAATATTCTCCTTGAGGGAAACTACCTTTGGAGTATATGGAGTAGTGGCAACAACTCTTAATAATGAGGAGAACATATCAGCCCGTCCACACATCCGTTTTTTTCTACACATCCCCGTTTGAAAAATAACTACAGTTTAAAATAATAATAAAAAACAGGCTGCTGCAGTTAATATTTTTTCCTTGGAGAAAATTGCGCTTCCTCGAAGGAATATTGTTATGCATTTTCATATTCCCATATAAAAAAATCCTTTAATATTGCTTGAGCTGGAGAGAGAGAGAGGAAAAAAAGATTTTTTTGGGAGAATATGTCCTGCAGCAGTAAAGTGTGGAAATCGATCCAAGTAAACTACTGATTAGCGAGTGAGCGGGTTTACTCTTGCTCCAAGTAGAGAAATTGGTATACAAGTGGGATATTGTGGATGGCATCATTATTACAGTCTCTTTTTACGAGTGCAAGATGAACTGCCTTTTGGTGTAATGGCGAAAGTGGTTAGAGAGGATCACACGCAATATTTCATCCTCACTATGAGATGTTTGGAGGGAGAACGCCAGTTTTTTTTCTCCTTCTCCATGTCACAATGCGAAATGTTGAATGCATACCTATTAAAAGTGTATAGATGAGGTAAAGAAGCGAGAAAAAAGAGCGGAGGATAAGACGATGGTGATCATCATCAGAGAATGATGTATTGGCCATCCCCACGAGGAACAATTCACAAGTGGCTTCTTTAACTCCGCGTCCTACCTTGTTTTCCATCTTTGGCCAGGCTACAACAGCTTCTGTGCGATGCTTCCGTGGACAACGTCAGAAAACATGCACAACTTACAACACACAATATTTTCTCCAGCAGACATTATTTTTTCCAGAGAGAGAGAGAGTGTGTGAAACAGCTCATAATTCATTGAATGGATCGTATTTCATGGCGAAAAATATCTTGTCGAGTATCATCATTACTTTTTAAGCAGGCAGCACAGAATATAAAAAATTACGTATCTTCACAAGTGAAAAAATAAATTCTGAAGACTTTCGTTTTTTCCTCCTCTTCTTCTTTCTTTCAAAACAGACAATGGAATTTGAAGTAGAGATGCACATTCAGAGGCATTCTTCTCTCTGCACATGTGTCACTGCAAGTATGCAAGAGGACCTCATTTTCTAATTATTCTCTACATTAGCGAAGGTGAGGTGAAAAATGTGCATGGAGATGAGAGAAAAAGTTATTCTATTCTGTGGAGAAGGCATCACACACACGGACACGAGAATAATGTTGAGGAGACAGTGGGCACGAGAGAGAAGAAGAATGACGGCTTTCCTTCTCTTCACCACCACCTCATCATATCAGCCTCTCTTTTGTTGTGCAGACAGCCCGTTAAACCCAATTTGTTGAGGGTAATTAAAAATGCAAATGGGATGGCGGGGGGTACTCACAGCAAAAGAATATTTCAGGGGTCGCGACTCGCCATCCTCATCAATGTTTCCTGCATTCCGATCTCCATGCAGGGCGCATTCCATTCGAGAATGTTGAAGGAAATTTTATTTTTTGGCATTGGAAAACTGATAGTGAAATCGTAAAATGGACTTTGCAGAGTTTGACGGCGTTCTATGATTTGATTGGCGAAGTTTCTGGATTGTTGAATATAGATCCAATTGTACCGTACAACTTAACACATACAAAGTATCTAAAAAAAACTAACTGAAAAGAAGTTTTGCTCGAATTGATTTTCAAAACTTTGCGCCATTAAACCATGTCTTCCCATTGCAGCTTTTCTGACTTTTTGTCTCCCCATCTACCAGAAATAGCTTCTCTTTCAAAAATTTTCGCAGTTAAGATGCTCATTGTCGTGTCAAGTGGTCATTAATCAGTGTCACATTAAGGGAGCCTCTATCTCTAGCTTTTTTGG